>QLOU01000376.1:0-23141 GCA_003313715.1 Russula abietina
TATGCATAATGTGCGGTATGGACGATTAGACGCGAGCGACGATGAGGTTATCGCTGCGGCGAAGAAGGCCCACGTGCACGAGACTATCGTAAAACTTCCCCATGGGTACGGGACGACTGTCGGCGAACGCGGGTTGATGGTGTCTGGGGGAGAAAAGCAGAGGCTGGCGGTGGCGCGTGTCTTACTGAAAGATCCACCGATTTTGTTCTTTGATGAGGCGGTATGTGATACGCATATTATATTACCCTTGGCTTGGACTTCGCACGAGATGGCTAATTTGATATGTAGACTTCTGCCTTGGATGCGCAGACCGAATCGGAACTCATGAAGAATATCAACGCAACGCTACTTGACCGCGCACGGACCAGCATCTTTATCGCCCACCGTTTACGAACCATCGTCGAAGCAGATCTAATTATTGTGATTAAGGACGGTGTGGTCTTTGAGCAGGGCACTCATGAGGAGCTTATGATGGCGCGCGGTCTCTACTATGCAATGTGGCAGGAGCAGCAAGCTGCCGATACTTTATCCGAGTTTTCTCCTGATGTTGTAGAATGATCATACAAATGTAGCTTATTGTAGATCGATGTCCAGTACGTCTCCCTGATGTTTGGTTTACTATACAGTATATGCGGCTGCGATATTTGGAGGTGAGGCGGGCCGCCAAACGACCCCCGATACCACAACTATCAGAAACACTATCGGGCATAATGAGCGCCAGACAACCTTTTGTTCCTTCACGTCCAGCCTCGAGGGCGGTAAATCTAAGCGAAGAGACGCGCGCCATCGCCAAAGACGCGTTTGCTCATGCAGTTTCGACCAACAACAATGCGTCGAATGCCACCAGTACGGAGAAAAGGAACCCAGGCTCGAACCATCTGGATCTTGAGGTCAAGCTGATCTTACCTGCCTCCATCGTCACTGACGCTGAACTGATCCGTAACTCCTGTGTTTATCGTTCACAGGACTCCCCGGTCTCCACCAACCGCCCCCTCAACATTTCCAGTTTCAAGAAATCTGCTTCGCGCTCAACTAGTTCCAACGCTGGCACAAACACCACAACGGATCCTGGGTCTGACTCTAGCATGGCCCATAATCAGAACCCAAATAAAAATCCGGCACACGGCGGTGGTAGCAGCGGCAGCACCGGCTTGCTGGGACGTTCAAAGAGTTCGGGTGGTGTCAATAACCGCGGCACGACACCATCTCCCCGCATATATGCGCCTCGCCCGTTCACGCCAGGTCCACCCGCTGCTGGAATGATGCCTCAGGGCTCTGCCACGGGCATAGGGTTCCCAACACCAGAATTCAAAACCCCTTCGCTTCCATTTGCAGCAGCCAAGAGCGCCGCCGACGAGACTGCTGTTCCTACCGAAACGCGACCCTCTGGACACAGCCACCATATTACCTCGTCCTCGTCCCGTCATCAATCCTTTTTTGGAGGCGCTCACGAGCAGTTTTTGTTCGACGGGCATGGGGGTGGCAATACCAACATGAACGACGACAGTGGATACTACTCATCCATGTCCGAGAGAAACGAAAACGACGATGACGACGGAGGAGATCATCAGTTGACATCCTCGCAGATGAATCGAATTCAAAACCGTAATGGCGCTGGCGCTGCTTCTGCTTTCCGGCGTCCTCCCAGTACTGGTATCAACCCTGCTAATAGCAACGAGGTATCAGGGCAGCAAGTAGCACGAGGCGGCCTGAACGCGCGTGCAGCGACAGTTAACCCAGACTTCGATGCTAGTATCGCGAATCCGACGAAGCGTATCCGGCCAGCTTCTCCTGAAGATAATGAAGATATTGTTCTGGTAGGCGGTCGGCTGCACCAGTCTGAACTTTCAAAGCGGCCCTGCGTTCGTCCGAGCCATGACTCTTCACTACGTTCATCTCACGGTTCGCTTCCTCGGGCCTCTGTTACCCCTCTCGAAAATGTGTCCCGTGGAGAAACGCCCTCGGTGTCGCTCCCTCATAACACTCCTCACCCGACGGCGACAATAGAAGGCTTTCCTGGTCTAGAATTCTCTGAGGCTGATCTCGAACGCTATGCTGAGCTTTACGAAAAAGGGACTGAACGCTGGTCGAGGTCGACAATGGATGAATGGCTTGCTGGTGCGAACGACATAATGGCCAAGTTCACTGAAATTATGGACATGGTAAGTCTCTCATCTTCCCCTCGTACCTGTTCTTGTCTCCGTGGTGTTCCTATGTCATTCTTGTTCCATTGCCACAGATCAAAGAACACATGAGGTGCGTGCCAACTCTCATCGTTCTCAACTGTTTGCATATCAACAATAATCGTCGCCTTGTGTTCCCTCCTCCTTACCGGCGTCAGTTCCAAGGTGAATTTGTACAAGTCTTTGCACACAAAGCTCGCGAACGAACACTCCTCTCTCGAACGACGCTCAAATGAGCTCAAGGACGCCAGCCAATCGCTCGTGCGCGATAGTGGGAATATCGGCGGTGGACTCGACCCGAATAACTTTGATAAGCTCCTCTACCGATCTTGAACGTCACAATACTGAGGATGTTGCGTATTCATCGTGGAACGGCTATGCTTAATGATTAGGACAAGGGAAGGAGAGTTCTCAAATGAGGCTAGCGAGTTCGTAGTGAATTGGCCTTCCGGACGCTCGTCTAGTTTGTCTGCTGCTGTCATTGCTTGTTCACTTACTCGTCGGGGGGTCTAGATTGTCATTCACCCCTCCCTGCTCTGATGAATCTCCGTCTAGTTCTGTTGACCATCACCCGACGCTTCTTTGTGCCACAATTACCATGGATGTCCTTTCGAGACTTTTTCCTTCTGGTACAGTACATAATATTCTGAGGAAGGGTTCAAGTTGACTCTGTCCTTCTCGCCTTCATATTATCAATCATTGTACCAAGTTCTCACGAACACTTCGTTCTCGCTCCTACGTGCAATTTAAGACCTTTTGCATGCTTCGCTTCGGATCCGGTACCAACTGGCGAGCCTTGCATTCAAACAATTCTGGCACTGACATTTGAAAGTTCAATACCTCCTACTTCGTTTCGGTTTATGGCCGTCTCATTTAGGCCTACGCCGAGATTTGTCGTGTCGCCTGGCATTATTGTAAATTCGAACATTGCATACAGTATATACAGTATAGGTCAAAATTTGACAATCCGATTAACAACTACAATCGCTCGCGAACCGAACAATCATAATCTTCTTCAGCATACTTACGAAACGTCGTCTAAATTGGTTTGATCATCAAAGAATATATACAAGCGGATCTGAGAGCACCGGAGTCTGGGAATCGCGGCAACGATAGAGTTGGAAGCAGAGACTCTACTCTTGGCGATTCACTTTACGCCGTTGCGGTTGAACGAACGAGTGCTTCAGCATCCTTCGACCTCGGTTTAACGGAACACTCAAACTTTTCCGGACTCCTGTATGATAATAAAAGTTCTCTTTTTAAGCGAACAACAAACATCCATGGCATCAGGCCAAAAAAAAAAAAACTACGCACGCGAGGATGCCAGGTGTGAATGCGCCTGTGGGTTCGATGACGCGGCCATCGCGCACGGCCTTTTCGATGCGGAAGGAGGAGAGCGTGCTCGCCACTACGATCCAGACGAAGGCGTGGGCCATCCAGCGGCCAGGGCAGACACGCCGCCCGAAGCCGAAAGCGTAATCGACAGCTGCGTGAACGCGCGGGTCTACGTCGGGTCCGATGAAGCGTTCTGGCTTGAATGTGAAAGGATCGGGGAAGAGCCTGTCGTCGTGCAAGATTGCCCTGGAAGGTAGGTAAAGCGCCGTCAATCTCGTGTGTTGGACGAAGAGAGAAAGCAACGCACCATGCGTTTCCGAGAACGATGGCGTCCTTCGGAAGAAAGTAGCCGTTGTAGACATCATCCTCCATTAATCGGTGTGGGATCGCTGGGAAGCAAGGTTGTTTGAGACAAGGTGCACATTTAATGCGGATATGAGGACTTACCAAATGGAGCAACCTGCTGCCATCGGAAGACTTCTCTTGAGAGCGCGGACACGTATGGAAGCTTCGACTCGTCTTCAAACGTAGGCAAACGATCGGTGCCTATAACGCGATCGATCTCTTCCTGTGCCTTCGTTTGGGCTTCCGGGTTCATCAACATGGCAAGGAAGAAGGTCAATAAAATCGACACGGTCTACAAGTTCGGGTGAGCTTTGTTCGCGTCCGTATATATTGGAACCGTACCGTATCGGCACCGGCTACAATCAATCCATCAAACACGAATGAGTTCGTTAAGGGGAGGGAAAATAGAAAGAGCGCACCTGTATACATGGTACCGCCAAGACCCTTGATGAGCTCTTCTTGGTAATCGCGATCGTCCTTTTCGGTGATATCTCGAAGGGCGAGGGAGGTGAAGGAGGATTTGGCGGTGCCTTCTTGCATCGATTGCTTGACAAAGTCGAATGGTATAGTGTAAAATCGCTCGGCCACCCCGCGCCACTCACGTGCCTTGCGCTTGAATGATGCACCCGGCATCCACTCGGGTACATATTTCACTAAGAATGAAAGTTTTAAACACATGAAAGTGAGAACAGGAAAGAACAAATGCGCACAGGCGGGTACGATGTCCACAAGGAAGGACCCAGGGTTTCCAGCCTTGTCGATGATCCCCAGACATTCTTCGGCGCGCTTGAGATAAGGGTCATCTGAAGTACGGATGTCGAGTCCATAGGCGATGTCGAGAATCGTGCTGCCGGCCATTCTTCCCATCAAATGGAAATCAGGTGTTTTCGTTTTAAACCCGAAGTCGAGAACGTGGAAAACTTACAGTTGCATGTGCTCATGAAAACGCTCTGGCGAGTCTATCAGCTTCCGCAGGAACCCATGCGCTGCTTTGACCTTTTTCGGGCGGAATTGAGGAACGGCAGATGGTTGGAAGTGTTTGTGAAACAATTTGCGCGAAACTTTCCACCGCTCGTTGTAAGGCGTGAAGCCGAGTGACCAACCAAAACCCATACTATCAAAAGTCGAATAAGAAAAGATTGCGATAAGAGAGAGATATCTACGTGCAGTTCGACCATCATCGGCAGCCGCGGCCTGGTTCAAAGGAATTTTAGTGGAGACTGGTGTTGGACAAAAAGGCTTGACGTAACCCCACCTATCTGAATAAATGGACGATCGCTTGTCAAGAAGGTCATCTGCGACGCCTTTGCTGTTGCACACGATGAGATGAAAACCAAAGACCTGCAGATGAATGATGTCGGAATCTACAGGCAGTGGCTCTTCAGTGTCGAGGATCAATCAGTGACTCAGTACGTTGGACGTACCCAAATCACGACTCATTTCCCGGAAGCGCTTGTAGATAAAGGCATTTGGAATGTCAAACAGATTGCCGATTATGGGGTAGCCCTTTGGACCGGGTGGATAGGGCAGACGGGCAGGGTTGCGTCTCCAATCCTGGATGTAGGAGTAGGCGATGAGGAGGGCGACGGTCAAGACAAGCCCAGTCCCAAGTGAGCTTAGGAGGGAAGCCATGATTTGGAAGAAAGAGAGGTTGTGATCCGACTATATAACGGAAACGTAAAGTCACTGGGAATGGGAATCACATTTGTCACGGGAGCTGTTCGGAGCCGTGCATATCTTGGTTCTTGTTCGCATGTCGCTTACTGTAACAGGGGCTTCGAGGAGACTTACCTCTTTACGTCGAGGACAACGTAAAACGGATCAATACATTGTCGTGGTATACGCGAATTTCACATGGCAAGGTTTGCTTTGTTGCCAAAGGCTGGATCGCAACAGCTACCACGCGTTGCAGGCAACTTGGGCACATCATGATACAGGGAAAAAGAGATTGCTTATGTAACTTGTCAAAGTAGTGACGACTTACAGTAACTCGCATCCGCGATCGAGAGACGAGACGAAGCGAGAAACGAGCCACCACCTATGCTTTACAGTACTGACACAGTACTACTGTAACGTTGTAACTGTAACTTACACGAAAGAAAATAAGTACAGTAACATCCACCACAGGAACGGTACTAAACTAGTGTCAACCTGTCGGGTGACCACGGGATTACATAAGAATAATTTCATTGTTGGGTTGGTAACTTTACACTCCTTGCTGCTTGAATGCGCTGTTCAATCGGCTCCCTTGTGATGAATGAAATCTTTCTCAAGGGTCTGGAGATATATCGACGATTCCACCAAATACAATTATGATAGAAGCGATCTTCAAAATGATACAGTGCTTTCGGAAAGTCTTGCCGCGCGTTCGAATTTGTGTTTTTTAATAAAATAAATAAAATAATTCCAAAAAATCGAAAAAATATCTTTTTGCCCATTCCCTTCCACTACGCTATCATATCACTCTATAAGTCCTTCAATAGACATCTTAGAGCCATCTTTAATGGATTCTGACCCCATATTCCCAGAATCTTCACCTGAAACAGTCAATTCCCTGAAAATACCATTTCCGAAGAGATATCAGTCCTATGAGGCCGAGGAGACAGATGACGAGTCATCTTCCAACCGGAGAGAGAAGGATCTACCTATCAGTAAGTCTGGAACACTTCAGGCCAGCTTTGCCAGTGACTGACATCAATTCTTGCCGCACAGTACTCCCTCCTGCACTGTGGGCTCCCAGCGGCACCAACAATATTGGCCTGGGTGTTATTCGTATACCCCCACAGCTGTTTCACACCCCTGTAAAGCGCAAGCATCGTGGCCGAAGCTCAGATCCTCAGATATTATCTGTTTCCCCTTCATCTAAATTGCCGGCAAAGAAGTGGCGGCCCAAGGCTTTTGAGCAGGAGCTGTCTTCTGAACTTGACTCAGAGGCCTTAGTACAGAGGCCGAAAGGGAAACAAAAGCGTCACTGCACTGACCCCAAATCACCCCCGGGCCAGGCCAAAATCCCTGAAGCAACTCATACAAGTCCCAAGCATCGCGGGCGACCTCATAAGGTTCCAATGGACCCACAGAGTTGTGACTTCGCAGCACATGTCTATGTTGAGATAGCCAATCCACCGAAGCTTCATCGTGGAAAGACACACAAGGCTGATAAGTATGTACCACAAGACCCGACAACAGAAGGACCCTTCACGTTCACTCACCACATGAACTGGGAGTCATTTCTGTCACAGGTTGCGGAGCTTGCAGAGCTTGAGGAAGAGAATATTGCCCTTACTCAAATGACATGGCACTTTCAAGGAAAGACGAAGTCTCTTCCGCTTGGGAACATTGGTGGGTTTACAGCGATGGTAACACAGGTACAAGCACTGAAGGTCAAAACATCGGCAATTATCATGCTTGGCCTTCCTATTCCTCCTGCCAAGCCTAGTCGTGGTGGGCGCAATGCTCCTGCAGTTACTGAGGACGTTTATGTCTCCGATTCTGGTGGAAATCAGACTGGTGAGGTAATGTGGAACGAAAAGGTATATGACTCCCGTACCGTATCATAGGATGGCCTGTACTTAAGTGTATATGCTTATAGCTCAGTCTCGACGACCGGATTGGTCCAATAATTGAGAAACTTCATTCGATACACAAGATCGGAACCTGCTCTGAGCATCCTGGGATCAGGTGCTTCCGATGGGCTGCCACCGACTGGCACTTTGACATCAATAAGACTCGCACGAAAGTGTGGGCAAATGCCATTGTGAGCCAACTTTCTTTACTGGCCGTAACCAATGTACTCACTACTCACTATCCTGTATCAAATGTAAGCTTCATAAAATGTCCGATTACAACCAAGTTCCATTGGGGTCTATCTACTTCGGTGCAAGACATCGCCTTAAGTCCACAAAACCTGCAGTATCACCTGTCCCCGTCACTGCCACCGTCCCTGATATCAGTGATATGTCAGCCAGTTCCACCACACCAAACCAGTCATCGTGGAATGGCCACCCATACTGTCCACCTGGACCACCCCTCCAGAGTTCTCTTTACGGCCATCCATACCAGCCTATGGCACTATACAGCAATTACTACTCCCCAGGATTTGCTCCGCCAAACGCTACTCCTTTTCCACCCGCCCCAGCTGTTCACTCCGAGTCTGATCAAGTCCAATTGAGTCAGGCCAACCACACAGTCGTTCCAAACCCGTTGACTACCATTCTTTCTGCCCCCCAGGCTGCTGTCAAAGCCTTCTGTGATAAGTATGACCTTGGTGTTGAAGAGTGTGAAGGGTTACGCAAACTAGGATTTCGAATTGGCGATGCTCTTGACACTGTTACCGAAGGCGAGTGGGTTATATCTGGCTTGGCGCCGTTGCATCGCCGCCGTGTCCTCTTGGCCTGGAATACTGAGCAATCGCTGGCATAGAGCCATTCCCATCAATGTTATTATACAGACTACGTAGATTCCCACCCCACGCTCATTTAGATGTCATGTTTAGTTACTAGCTCTGATTGTATCGACGTTACTGATACCTTCGATAATAAACACCTTGTTCACAGTCCACTCGTATGAGGAATCAACGTTAAGTTACAGGTACCCCGAAGATCGAAACCAACCCTTCGCATTCTCCCCATTAACAGCCAAATAGCATGCCTCTATGAGATCGCGCTCGGGGAACTCACTGTCTTGCGCCCAAGTCCAGTGTCTTCGGAGGTATGCCTTCACTACGATGGTTATACAGTGTCAGTAATGTGGTCCATGTAACATGGAAAGAGCCGGAAAGATATAACTCACAGCAGCTGAAACTCTCCTCGATAGGATTGTAGTCGGGCGAATAGGCAGGCAGAAAGAGAAGTTCATAGCCTATGGCGTCTCTTAAGGGTCGCGTGTCGAATGGGAGAGCAAAGAGTACATACCTTCATCTTCAATAAGTTCTCGGAGGGCAATACTCTTATGCGTGCTACAGTTGTCCACAATGATTACCTTCAACCCTTGTTCTTCCATCTGAGGAAGCTGGTTCGAAGTCAGAGAAGCCATAAAATCAGAGGCTTTTCATGCTCACCAGGTCATTGAGAACGAAGTCAAAGAACTCGACTCCATTCACAGAACCCTCAACAACCCTCACTGCAATGTAACCATCGATTGTGATTGCTGGCAAGATGCTGTACCGAGTACCTCGATCCTGTGATCTCTGAATTACAGGCTGTTCACCCCGTGGCGATCGCCCATACTTGCGGAAGATTGTGTGGCCATCTTTGCTGGATTCGTCAAGGAAAACCATTTCGTCAGCTGTATACCGAAGAAGGGTGTCTTCGAGCCATGCAGCTCGTAGAGCGTCGTCTCTTTCCAGAGCAGCTCTCTGCATAATTTTCCGTGTGAGCCCGAGCTCTGTGAGGTTGTCATGGAGGGCCGTGATAGATATAGGTAGGTCATGGTAAAGGGCAAGGTATTCAGCCATCTCGTCGAGATATAATCCGGGAGACTCCACCAGAAGATTATAGAGACCTTTAACAGCAGTGGAATTCAGGATTCTGGGTCGACCGACGATGACTGCTGGTGGTTTGACAGAGCCAAATGCTTCGTAGTTGTCAGCCCATCGATTGATGCTGCGACGAGAGACTCTGATTGCCTCAATGACTTGTCCAAGAGGCCAGCCCTCAGCAATGAGCTGTAGTGCCCGTTCCTTCACACTGGTGTCAATCTTGCGAAAGGGCATCAAGATAACAGCTTGTATAGAGGTTTGAGAGGTCCGTAGGAGTGTAGAGATTGAGTACAGAGAAATGGGATTTTTCGGAATTATTTTATTTATTTTCATTAAAAAACACAAATTCGAACGCGCGGCAAGACTTTCCGAAAGCACTGTACTCGAATTATTTTCGGTGCTTGCCCTGGCTTCGTGTTTCGAAGCAAAATAAACAGGGGCGGTGTAGCTAAGATATGATAGTGGCTGCTCGTAACTTAGATTGAATGGAAGGGGGGGAAGATAACATATCGGGAAAAGGAATGAGTGAGGATGGCAGATACGCCGTGGGGCAGTACGTCCATGCGAACGCGAGTGCTGGTAGGGAGACAGTCGAAACGGGAGGGGTCCCGACTGAGTGCGAAGAGAACAAAGACTAACAAAAGGTGTCAGGAGTGTCAGAACGAGAGTAAAGGACTGAATACTAGGGTCATGCCGTGGTGGCGAGGTAGTTCGTCGTTGTTTAAAGTCTGAAGAGAGGAGAAAAGTCGGAGAAGACCGGGAGAACGGACTGTACAGTAGTACAGGTGAGGTGGTACAGGTGAGGTGGCTGACGGGTGCTCCGACGCAGGTTTTTTTTTCACGTGCAGCCATGACACACTCCTTACGACGGTTCAGTGAGCACAGTTCTCCAAAGATTTTCGATTGACTCAGATGAGGCTCGGATGGCTGTTTCACATGCAGACATTAGGTGTCATCCATGGTCTCGTAGCTAAACGTGAAGACAGTTATTGAAGGTGCGCCTACGTACTGCTATAATCGTTCGCGGATTTCTGAGTACTTGTTCGACTAGATGGTAAGGCGTCAAGTTGCAGATAGTATTCGACGGGATTTGATTTGGGTATGTGTCCCGATCGAAACTGGTATCACCGTGCTGACTTGGGGTCACAGTTGCTCTTCAAAATAGGTTAAACGAAAATGAACAAGATGAAACGTTTTTTTCCCCACCTCTCGCTGCTGAGACCAACACTGCCTTGTAGATGACCAACTACAACGGGATGTTCAACATTGGCTCTCGCCTCCCGACTCTTCAAAAAACCACGACTTCGTTTGGAAAGCACACTATACTGGAACCTCCGCGTGGTTCTTTGAGAGCAAAGCGTTGGCAGAGTGGAAAGCGTTAGGGTCCTTATGGAGACATGGTAAACGTAGGTTCTCCCTACTTCTATCATGCGCTTGCATTAACATCAATGGCTGCTTGATCGTACAGCCAGGTCTGGGAAAAGTACACTTCTGTGTAGGTATTATCCCAATAACATCATCCAAATCGCTGATATCATCCATTAGGTCCACCATCGTCGAGGACATGCATACAGCTCGGTTGGTCACAATGACCTACTACAATTTGTTTCTTGACATCCCGAAAATCAAAGTGTGATTGTCGGGATGTCAAGAAACAAGTCCGCTATGGCCTGCTCTCCTCCCTCGCTTCCCAATTATTTAGCAGAATTGGATTCATAATTGTTATCAAGTACCTTTCCTAGTTCTTTTCAAACCATGCTGGCGGAACGCGAAAACGGTTACTGGCGCGCCTACAAAATGCGTGAAGGATATGCTAAGTCTGCCAGGGCAAGGCCCAATTCATATCATCGTTGACGCTGTCGACGAATGTCCGAATTTCATTTTGAGGCCATCCGCCCGCGATGAGTCCTGGAGCTGATCGAAGAACTTGTTGGTTTGAAACTTTCGAATTTACATGTATGCGTGGGCGTGGCAAGCCTGCCAGAGACGGATACTCGAACAGTTCTCGAGCCGTTGGCAACTCAACTCTCAAGTCCGCTGTCAGAACGAGAGTAAAGTACAGAATACTAGGGTCATGCCGTTGCGGCAAGGGTAGATCGTCGTTGTCCAAAGTCTGGAAAGAGAGAAAAGAGTCGGAGAACGGAAAACAATATTATTAATAATGAAAAGAGAGCGGTGATGATGGACGAAAAGGGAAGAACTGTACAGGTGGCTGACAGGTACTCCGACGCAGTGCAGTCGCAGTCCGCTCCATTACACGCGCAGCCACGACGCACGACGCACGACGCACTTCTTACAATACACTGTCTGGCAAAGCGGATGGCATGTAAGAATATCTTATCTCTTGCTTATGCTTCACGATTGACGCTTGCGGGATCTTGTAGGTTCCGCTGGGTTGTCTGCCAGGTTGACAGACTGTACCACACTCTTCCTGCGAGTATTCGGAGGATCTTGCTCGACGTCTGTGTCAATTCGTCCACTTGTCGAAGAATTCGTCGAGATCCTTGCAATTCGGTTCAACGAGGCTTCATCTCCTACTTTTAACACAGATTGGTGCCCAGAAAACGCAGAGGAAGCAGTGTTGACCGTCTGTTCTAAGTAAGTCTCGTCGCCGTCGTCGATGGGAAAGCCACCAGATCGTACAATTCTCTCATGTCTCCGTAAAGGGGTACTTGACTTCTGAGTGAGAGCGTCTTTCATACTACCACATACTCGCTGAACCCGCACATACCATTTCTTGCGCGCAGGGCCGCCTGCCTCAGCGTCCTCCTCAAAATCGATGACAAAATCAACAAAGACACCATAACTGAAGTACTGAAGTCTCTTCTCCCTCGCTCCGTATGCCGCCCGACACTGGATCGACCATGCCCAGTTTAGGAACGCATCATCACACATTCGGGAGGTCATGGGGCGTCTATTTGACTGTGATTCCACATTTTGCGACCGGGGTCTGACTTTACGACATCGACCATCATTGGGTACAGCCCATGTCCACGATACACCCGACGAAGCCTGAGGCCATGCCACCTCGGCTTATTATGCCTCTGTGTGGTCTCAGTGGTCTCGTAGAGCACCCGATCACTTCTCATTCACGGATGTCAACAGGGGCGGTTCTCACACGACTCTGCTACCTCGAGCTTGCGCTCGACTGATCTACTAGATACAATTGGGTAAGGGAGTCTCTCCATGCTGTATTCAGTCAAATAGAATGATGTCATCCCCCCACCTGCGCATGGTGATCAATTCTGCAATTTTTGAGTTCAGATGGTTAGAAACAAACTGCTTGTGTTTCAAATCACATGAGCTCAAAGACTGCAGAATTGATTATGTACAGTTGGGGGGATGACTGTATTCAATTGCATCTTATTGCACATCATTCTATTTGCTTTGGCACACAGCGGCTGCGCTTGGGCTGGACAACTTCCTTGAGTTCACGAGCCTAACTCAGTGGGGCACATCTATCTCCGCCTTCCCCACCCGGCCCACTTGGAACCATACTTTCTCTTTCCCCACTACTCCGGCGCCTTCTTTCCTGTCTGTCCAGGTCCATCGGCGTTTGAATGTTCACCCAGTGATGCAATGTCGAACATTATACGGATGCAAGAGGAGTGCAATGCAGCCCGCTCCGAAGCGATTAGGTTGATCGATGATAATACGATCAGTTATCTCCCAACAGGCCGAATTCCCGTCGAAAGTCGACGTCTAACTTCGCGGCACAAGTCAAGGACAAAGTCTTTGCGTGGGTTAAACGACCGTGATATTGGGCGTCATTTGCTGGGTCTAGCTTGGCTAGCCATGGGCGAGGCAGAAAAAGTACCAGGTATCCTTGCGGACATGGACGTACTGATACTTTGCTTCCTTCTTAGCCCAGGGAATGGTGAACAAATGTACGTTCACACATGGGCCGAAGTTGTATGCATTTTCGAGCCCTTCAAGTGTTGCCGCAATTCGCAACGGGCATAATACGCTCTCCTGTGGGTACCGAAAAAAGTTTCCCCTTCCCCCGCGTGCTTCTCACTGCCCATTCGCCAGCAGCTGCCACTAGCGATACCTCTCTCCATGCGACCTCTCTTCTCTATGCGATCCTTCATTCTTCTCATTCACTGGCATAGGATGATACTTCGAGCCATCGCTGGCACCTTTCTAGACTCCATGCGTGGTAGAGTGGAAAGCGGGACCAAATCGCACCTTATCCATCATCTCCTTTACCGAACGCTCACTTGCACTTCTCTCACAATCATTCCGGTTTCGTCTATCTGCATTGTGTACGGACGCGAGTCTGGGAAGTATGTGAGGGCGCGCGACGCCGCCTCGGTCTGCTCGCGAAAAAGAAACCATGTGTCACGGTGGAGTACCAGGAGTAGCGGCCTGCGGCCTGGCCCGGGTGTAGCCGTTCGGTCCTTTCGCTCTCCACGTAGACTCCTTCGATTTGTGATGATACGGTACCACGTCCTCGTGATCGGATGCCTCGAACTCGGACAAAACATCTTCTTGAGTGACCTTGGAATTCTTTGGTGAATACCAAATTAGACCCCCATTCTTTTCGCTTCTGTGTCATGATTGAATGTGAACAGCCGAGTAATCACCAGTCGGTCATATGCTACTAATAAAAGTCACCTTCTAACAACCTCAATTCTCCCTTAGATCACGGATGATCTTTGATTATGATGATGATTAACTCCGCCTGATCAAGTTCATTTGAAGCCCACAAAACGACAAGTGATAGCATCCGGGTGAACCCCGCTTTACTGCCACAACATTCGCGGAAGCGAATATTAACTACAAGTAGACATGGCTCGGTTCAATAAAAGGTGATCATCGAAACAACATAACTATCATCCTCCGAAGACGGTCGACTGGCGACTTTCGTACTCCCATATCACCATGGCGCACGACATCTCTCCAGCAAAGAAATGCATGGGTTGGTTCCCCGGAACGTACAATGCCTCTGCTTTTTCACCTACGGTCCCGTTGAATGCAGTCACTACAGCAGGGGAGGGTATGGCTCTTCTCACCTTGTCATTGCCACTAAAGGCTCTCCTGTTCTGCCTTCTCATAACCCTAATCACCTATACGAGACGGTCACGGAAAGGGCTACCTCCCCACCCTCGACGCCTCCCAATCATCGGGAACTACTTCCAAGTGGCCGACAAGAAGTGGTTATCTTCACGGGATTGCAAGGAACGCTTCAGTGAGTACCGAGCATTGATTAGAAAGGATGGTAATAGGATCATGGGACGCTAGGCGAGGTCATGTACCTCGATGCCGCAGGAGAGCCAACAATCGTTTTTAACAGCATGAAATCTGCCTTCGAGTTTCTTGAGCGTCGTGCCAGTAATTCCTCTGGCCGTCCTCGATCTGTCGTGGCGCACGACATTATCAATAAAGGTTTAGGACTGGCTTTCATGGATCATGGCGAGCGGTAAGTACCACCAGAGCAAAACCATTAACTGTCCCGATGTCCCGAATTATTAACGCTCGCACCTCTCTTATAGCTGGCGACGTATGCGTCGTGCTGCACAAGAAGCTCTCACGAAGGCGGCAGTGCAACGCTACCACTCTACCCTAACAAAGGAAGCGACGATCCTGGCCTCCGGACTCCTGGCAAATCCGGAAAATCGTGATCAACATTTTCAGCGAGCTACAGCTTCCACGATGTTGTCCATAGTGTACGACTTCCCAACGCTTACCTCAGCGCAGGATAAAGCTGTCCAAGAAATCGACAATAATCTTCATCAAT
This sequence comes from Russula abietina, assembly GCA_003313715.1. Lineage (NCBI taxonomy): Eukaryota > Fungi > Basidiomycota > Agaricomycetes > Russulales > Russulaceae > Russula > Russula abietina. Next base: position 15,080 of record QLOU01000376.1, read on the forward strand.
TCCTGAGAGCAATTGGTACCTCTTTTGTCGAGTTCTTTCCTTGGATGATATACATTCCCGAAAGGTCTAGACATTTTATCCAGAATGTATCTCTTGATGTATCTCATATCTAATATATTAACAGGTTCGCAAAGTGGAAGAGGGAAGCTTTGAAAATATCTGCCGAACGTAGCGAGCTGTATTCACGATTTTTCAATCGTGTCACAACAGACCTTGTATGTTCCGTTTATCAGACTGCGCAGGTGAGGATCGCATTAAAATAATAATTTGATAGATAAGGACAGGGGTACGTCCAAGTTTCAGCGCATCGCTGATAGAACAACGGGATCGCTACCGCCTGTCCGAACAAGAAATGGTATACCTCTCTGGGAATATGTAGTATGTGCTTTGTTCTCCTTCAGTCTAAACGACAGAGTTGTTATTGCTACGCGTTGCAGTGCTGCTGGTTTTGAGACTACTTCGACTACGCTGAAGTGGTGGACGCTTGCCATGGTAGCCTTCCCCGAAGTACAGCGCCGAGCACAAGCCGAGCTTGATTCTGTGGTCGGCCGTTCGCGTCTCCCCACTTTCGCCGACTCTCCACGGCTTCCTTACGTGCGCGCCATGATCAAAGAAGTGCTCCGCTGGCGGCCCGCTGCCGAGCGCGGAGCGAATCATAAGACGGCAGAGGACGACTGGTACGAGGGCATGTTGATACCAAAAGGCGCGACGTGCGTGGCCAACATATGGCATTGCAACCACGACCGGGCAATATTTGGCGATGATGCCGATGAGTTCAAACCGGAAAGGCATCTCGATGTCAAGAGGGAAGAAGTGCTACCAGGCCCTAGAGAAACGAATGGGGAGGGTCATGTGTCGTTCGGTTTTGGGCGACGAGTTTGCGTCGGCAAACACCTCGCGAATGACTCGCTGTTCATAATGACGGCGAGGATGTTATGGGCGGCGAGTCTCAAATGCGCGCGAGACGAGAACGGGAAAGAACTGCCTCCGGATCCGAATGCTTTCGCGGATAAAGGACTTATCACGTTTGTGTTTCTTGCAAGTGGATCAACTTGGCGGGATCGCTGAATTGGTTTTTGCAGCATTCCTGCGCCGTTCGACTGCGTAGTTGAACCCCGTTTTCCTGAAGTGGTGTCTATCCTTGCCGAGGAGAGTGCTAGTTTTGAAGATTAAAGTGGGGCTCGTTCACTTTAAGTGTCGGGACAACTCTTTTGTTTTGGGAATCTAATTTGTATTCCCTCTGACTGGTGAGACATAATGCAGGAACGGTTTGTGATAGTTATGTAGCTTTCCCCCCTAAAATGTAATCAGAAATTGACACTCTCGGTACAGTATGGTGTGTTGGTTTGTTACATTGTTCGGATAATATCACATTGGGCCAGATTGGCCGAGTAACAGTGATATAGGACAGAGGATAGCGGCTAAAAGGTAGAGTAAAAAGGGTTACAGTCCACCCTTGACAACAAGATAAATTGAAAGCGCATTTCTTAAGCCGTATCCTGGCTTTAGCTCGAGCTAGGGCCCGGGATTGAGCAAGTCGGGTGTTTAAGGGACTTGACGTAGGCCAATGAGGTTAAGATACTCGTGGACTTCATCATTCGAGTTTCTTCTGGACTAATCAAGGAGTGCTTTGGGTCATACGCAATATGGTCCAGGAGCACAGGCGCAGGCAACCGTGCAACGCCTTCTCATGGTCGTCATCGCCGTCGATTATTTCTCTGCACATTTTGCGCGCGATGGCTGGATGTACAGCAAAGTGAATCATAGTACTATGGACGTACCTGGAACCCGGAAAAGTAGCATGTGTCTCTGAGGGACACGCATGGATGCATAGATGCTTCTCTTCCTTCTTTTGTCCGTGGGTATGGCGAACAACTGTATGCTCATGCCGAAGTTGCATGCGTTTTCCCGAGTCCCCCAAGCATTACCGCTCATCACTCACCATCTGCTACCAAAGATATCTCTCCCCATGCGACCCTCGTCCTGCTCACTCTGTTCCTCCACTGGTATAGATCGGCGAGCCATTGCCTTGCTGGAATGCGCGAAGGGTAGAGAGCGGGAGCGGTAGAGATAGAGGAAAATAGATTGAGAGAAGTGCCAGTGAGCGCACGGTGAAGGAGACGGATACAGTACTACTGTAGTAAAGGTGCGAATTGGGAAGTACGTGGCGCGGCCGGGCGCTATGTCAACACAGGCACGTGACGTGGACACTCCTATCGGAAGAATTCTTCCGAAGAGCGAGCTTGCAACCCCTTTACCGGCCTTACCCCTGGCACCACTCTTACTAGCGCGACCGAAGCCAAGATGTCTCTACTCCAGGATCTGGGTTCATGTATCCCAATGATCCCTTTCCAGGCTTTCTTGGATTACCTAGCACCTCCCCAGCCCGACTTTGACCTCGATGCCACGATGCGATCACTCAAATTAGTGTCAGAGCCGGTTACATCCTCAAATCGGCGGCAGAAATTTCCCGAGGCTCCAAAAAATTCTCAAGGATCAGAAGATTGGGTATTTGGTCCGATGCCAGAGATCTTCACCAAAGTCGTCGTCGCCATCGTAGCAAATTCGGGTGGAAGACTAAAGGAGGAGGACTCCACTGTTGATTTCTTGCAGAACCCGAGTTTGGCACCGGAATCGACAGAGAGATGTGACGAGAGCAGGCCAGATAGTTACTTGGTTCTAAAAGACAGGAATAAAGGGATGTCAAACTCTAGGACGAAAGAGGATATATTCTGGGCCGACATTGCACTTTCGTGCGAGTACAAGCGGAAGGATGAGGCTGATGAATTAGGCGATGCACGTATTCATCAGGCCTCGATACTGCGTGCTATGCTGACTTCTTAAACTTAAATTAGGACGTACGAAAGATCTTGCGGAGCTTCCAGCACGTCATGCGTGACGATGCGCGTCGTCGAGCTTCATTTGGTATGACTGTCGAAGATGCCACTACAAGACTATGGTTTTGCTGTCGCTCCATTGTCATTGTCAGCGAGGCGTTCCATTTCATCGACGTGCGTGATTTTTTTTTAAAGAAATTGACGAGTGGATTCCTGATATGTTGCGATGGAATACAACTAGGAGCCTGACAAGTTAGTTAAACTTTTCGCCGCCTTCGCTTTTGCGGACGAGAAGTCGCTCGGTTTCGACACCACTATTCAACCCGTCACAGATGACAACGAGCAGTTCGTCATCACCGTTCACCCCAACAACAACAGGCAAAGCCCTAGGAGGTTTCGAACTACACGGACAATATCTTCATACGGAGCTGAATCACTTCGGAGTCAAGGTACTCGCGTTTTCGAAGCCGTCGAATTGGACCAAAATGGGGAACCTCGTGGTTCACATGTAGTGCTCAAGGATATCTGGGTCAACAACGATCGCACGCGGGAGGGAGACATTCTCTCTTCACTACACGAAACAGCTGAAGACGAGGATAAACAATTAGTCGAGAAGCATTTTCTCACCACGATTTGTCACGGAGATGTCTGGACAGAGCTTGATATTGTCGACGATACCGCAAATGCTCTCATGCGTGGATTGAACATTTCCTGTCACGACTCGCTATTTGAATTGCAATCAATTTTCAAGCATATACCTCTAAGATATGCACACAAGACGCACTACCGGATTGTTTTCAAGGAGATCTGTATCACCATAGATCGCATGCCGAGCCTCCCCAATGTTATGGAAGTCCTTGCAGAGACTGTTAGTGGTACGTTTCAGTGTGGTACAGTCCTGGGACCATCTCTAAACTCTGATGCTGTTGCTATGCAGCTTTACGGCTGTTGCGAAGGCTCGGGTGGGTGCACGGCGATGTGAGCATAGGGAATATACTATCATACAACGGGCAAGCCAAGCTCGGCGATCTGGAATATGCGAAGAAAAGTAGTGATTTGACAACGAGTCATGAAAAGCGGACAGCAAGTGAATCTCTATTATCCTATCAGGTAAATTATTGATTGGGTCTCGACAGGGCACCATGCAATTCATGTCGATTGAAGTGGCCGCACAGAAGTACCTATTTACGCCTCCTGACCCAGGACTTAGTTCAGCCGAGTTCGATGAATTTCTCAGCGCATTGAGCCGGGGTGAACGAAGAACCTGGAGGCCCCGGACTAAAGTACCTTTTTCTCACAACCATTTGCACGACCTCGAATCGTTGTGGTGGGTCGCAGTTTGGATAGTTTTTTACAACTATTTCTCGGAAAGGACGTCGTCTCGTGATCACCCCTCCCCCACTCTTCCAGATGTGTTGGACCAGCTTCACACAGCCCAAATTCTTTTCCCTCCCATGTTAGATAGTATTACTCGCCGCGATGACTTCCAAATTCCCAACTCGTTCCTGGACACATGCGACCGGCTACCACCCAACAAGAAGACCATATATGTCGGTCTAAATATTCTCCGTCAACGCCTTGTCTGGGACTACACTCTCATAGAGGAAAGATACCCGTTTGTCGACCCGAACGCCTCCGATGGTATCTATGACGATTTCTTGCGAGATCTCTCAAAATTAAAGGAAGACTCTCACGGGTTGAAGCTGGATTTTATCCCAGATGTCTACGAAAGGCTGTTGAAGGGAGAGAACCTGAAGCTCCCTCGGTCTGAATCGACGGATGATACCGATACCAAAGTTGTTCAGAAGAAGGCTCGGAGAAAACAATGACGTGATGTTCGCTAAATACGTGTAGCATTACCGCTTTTGATACGGAAAAATGTCTTCGAGCAGTGTCGGCATCTGTAGACAACGTTTTACCGTAAACCGCGTTAACTTTGTATGACACCGCTCGAGCCTGAGGCACGTGCGGCGGCACTTGCATGTATTGCGATGATCAATATTCAGCTCAATCCGCAAGGCTTTCGATCAGATTGAAATTGTCTGGCTTTCGGGTCCGTTCCGCCTTGTCCGCCCATCTCACTTGTTCCGCAAAACCCACTGAGAATACCGGTGCGTGCAATCTTCGCATCTGCTCGTCTCGTATACTGGCAAGGGCGCGTGAGGACTCGGCAAAGTCTCAATTACTACAAGGGCCCGTTCGGTGGCTCCGGTTTCAATTTTTCGAAACCGGTGCTTGCCAAACGGCGTGGTCCGGTCACCGTGACTGGTAGTAAGTTTGGTATCTGCTTGGCGGCGCTGAGTGTAGCGCAAGGTGCAGCGTGCGCCGTGCACATCATGCGGACCGCGACTGAGTGTCGTGCATCGAAAGGTCACCACCACTACCGGTGGGTCGGTTAGTACAAGCGATTCGGATACAGCAGTGATACGAGTTGCAAAAGAAGCGGAGACATGCACGATGAGATCGATAAATCGAATTAATTTCCAAGGCTGATTTCGGAAAACGAAACGAAACTTTGAACGAGGGGACGAGTACACGTCAGACGACCGGCACGCAGCTTGGCGCGACTAAATTAATGTGATTCAGCTTAGGTCATATATGGTGTCTGTAGGGCCACGTACCAAAATGCTTCAGTCGAAACGTATCTAAGCGCCCTGGGGGTGAGCGCGAGAATACAGAGATTCGCGTGGGCTCACCGAGGCCAGTTTGATACAATAACCGGAAAATTCCATAATCGAGGGTTTACCGGAACACATCGGTGCTTTGACGACGAGAACATAGGTAGACCAATATGTCGTGCGGAGTTGGCGGTTGCTGTGATGTGAGTTTGAGGGACCGCAACAGCGAGCTCGAGAGGTGCACCTGACCGCTGTGCATTTACATGTTGACGAGAACTTTCTGCTCACCAATGTTGATTTTAATCTGTGGCCCAAACGAACCTTGATTGCTTGATTCGACTCGGGGGTAGGGAGACGAATCGACGTGAGGAAAAAGTTGAACTTCCTTGAGGTGCGCCGGCGGCTGGCCTGCCATAAAACGCCCAGCGCCGGGGGTCTTCACAGCTTCGTAATTGTGCCTCCCCATCAATCCGAACCCTTTAAACCCTCGTTCTCCTTTCCCTCACACCATCCCCTCTGAACGAAAGTTCTCGAACAATCCGTGGCCTTCATGCCGTTGCCTGGACAAGCAACATCTTCAACGTCCCCCAATTCCAACATCCAACTGATCACCAATGCGTTGGCCGACTACACCAAAATAACCGGAGTGGATCTCTCTAAGAATCCGTTCGCTGCCGCGATCGAGCAGTCGAATTCTCCTGAGGCTATCCTAGAATTGCTCCAAGAACGAGAGAAGGCTTTCAAGGAATATCGTGATAACAATCGGAGACTAATAAACTGCCTCACCCCAGCTGTGAAGGTCATTCAGGCCTTCTCAGGGATCCTTGGCGAGGCAGTAACCCTGGTGAGCCTCAAATACTGTCTGGTTTTTCTTTTAAACAGACTTCGTCAGGTCCCGTTCCCACCAGCGAAGGCTTTGTTTGTCGGGATCGACGTTCTCCTCGCTGTACGTCCCTCGAATACACTCTTTATTCATTTCCTTTGTGATATATGAGTATGACAGGCTGCCAACGGGGTTACATCAAGCTACGATGCTCTTATCGATCTGTTCGAATGCTTGAACAACTTCCTTAAGCGTCTGGAGATCTATATGACGATTCCGTCCACTCCTATATTGACGGAGGTCATCTTAAAAATAATGGTTGAATTACTCTCGGTGCTCGCCCTGGCTACAAAACAAATTAAGCAGGGTCGGTTCAGTGAGTGCACCGTCATATATACGTTGCTCGATGCTCAACGTCTCACAGAGAAATTCGTGAAGAAACTGTGGGGGAAGGACAAGATACAGGCTACATTCGAGAGGTTGGATCGATTGACCAAGAATGAGGGTCTGTCGACTGGTGCACAAACCTTAGGTTTGGTCCATGGTCTTGCGGATGATATGAAGGTAGTTATGCGAGGTGCGCCATACTTTCGTGATTCTGTTGTTATTCTTCCACCTTTCGTTGCTGAGACTGACAGTATCCTGTAGGTGACCAGCTGGAACAACATTGGCTGTCGCCACCTGATCCTTCGACGAACCACAACTTTGCTTTGAAAGGACGACATGAAGGAACCTCATCATGGTTCTTCGAGAGCAGTGCGTTATCAGAATGGAAAGCGAGAGGATCATTTTTGTGGATTCATGGGAAACGTACGTCTTTCGAATTACCGATGAGTGCCTCACGCGTCTAATTTGTTGATCCTATAGCGGGGGCAGGGAAGAGCACGCTTTTGTAAGTCATTACTTGAGGGTTCGTTCGAGGTCATTCACAGGCCCTACTAGATCTGCAATCATCCAAGACGTCAAGGACATGCGTGCAGTGGGATTGGCCAGAATAGCATACTACTATTTTGATTTCCGGGACGTTAAGAAGCAAGACTGCCATGGCCTGCTCTCTTCCCTCATTTCTCAACTTTCTGTCGAATCAGACTCTTGTTACAACGTCCTCTCCAAACTATATTCTGACAACAATCGTGGCACACAAAAACCCGACCTTGGCGCGCTTAAAAAATGTTTGGCGGCTATGCTGAGTCTACCCGGACAAGGCCCAATTTATATCGTTGTCGACGCTCTCGACGAATGCCCAAATTTCCCGGGGAGACCATCCGCCCGCGAGGAGGTTCTAAAAGTCGTCGAAGAGCTTGTTGATTTGAACCTTCCGAATGTACATTTATGTGTCTCTAGCCGGCCGGAGGTCGATATTAGATTGGTCCTCGAGCCGTTGACGGCCCTCAAGATTTCCCTCCATGACCAGATGGGGCAAAAGGAGGACATAATCAAGTACATCGAGTCTGTTGTCCGTTCAGACCGGAGCATGCGGAGGTGGAAAGAGGAGGACAAGCAACTTGTTGTCGATACACTATCTAGCAAAGCGGATGGCATGTAAGCATATCTTATCTCTTCTCACAATTGACGCTCACATGGTCTTGAAGGTTCCGCTGGGTGGTCTGCCAGGTTGACCGACTGTGTCGCACGTTCCCTGCGAGCATAAGGAGCGTGTTGGAAGACTTGCCAAAGACATTGGACGAAACATATGGCCGTACTCTACTCGGGATCGACGAGGAGAAGCGAGAATATGCTCAACGACTTTTCCGATGTCTCGCGGTGTCTATTCGCCCACTTCG
>QLOU01000378.1:0-11295 GCA_003313715.1 Russula abietina
AGTTAGATTTAAGCACGCTGAGCTCAGTTCTATCTCCTGGAGAGACTCGCTCAGGTTTGAGAAGCCCGTTACCCCGGACAGCTTACTCTTCGGGACTCCGTAATTTACAAAAACTTTTTTTAATGGATCCCTTTCTTTTTTTTTCTGTTCATAGAGGACTTCCACCATAAAACCTCATAGCACTAGCTCTCTGTTTAACCACCCAAACATCCTTTCATCCTTTTTTTTTGTTGTTGCTGGACGTATCAAGTATATTTTGTAAATATTTAATTTCTAATCTCGATTTCATGGCCAATCGTCTTTCATCCATCTATCCACATCTTGTCTTTACCTCGCATTGTGCATATCTTTTCTCATGATCTTCTCCTTAAATATAGGCATGTCATAATACTTTGAGCCATGGTAGGGCTTATCGATCGTGAAGCATGATGGTACACGTGAGCATGACTTGTTTAATTTTCACACGGTCTTCGTTTCGCGTGCACGCAGCAGAGTGTAGCCTAGACCCAGTATATCCCGCTCAAAATCAGAGTTTTCAACAGCCTTATTTTTCTCAAGGAGGTCTCCCTCCGCAGCCCAGCTTTCCCGGCCAGCGTCTCCCCTTTCAGCAGCCCCAACAGACTGGTTTTCCAGGAGCGGGTCCTTTGATACCGCAACGAAACAGGATTTCTCCTGGTGGTTTCAGTAGCAACAACGTCCGGCCTGCGATTCCTCCAGTACCGCTTTTACCTTCTCAGTTTCAGCAACAACCACCGCCTCCGTCTTTCACCTTCATCCAATCTGTTGGGAGTCAATCAGCAAAATCGCTTCCTCAGTTCGTCTCCTGGTTTTGGTGGCCCCAATCTCGTCCCTAACAGATTGGCTTTCCCAGTCCAAGCGGCAGAATGCAACCCCTCGTTTCTCACTCAGGCCACTGGCTTCGTTGTCCTTTGTCTCCAGACGATGTCCAATACATTCCTTCCGGCCAATCCTGCTGCACCGTATAACCCTGCCGGTGCTCCGCAACTGCAGAACTGCTTCGACCTCAGCAGCAGTTAGGTGGTCTCTCCCTGCGGCAGAGCTTCTAGCAACATAATCAGGAAGTCAAGGGAAAAATCACCCCTTGTGTTCCGTGGACTCTTTCCAGGGCGGAAAAGAAGAGCTACGATCGGATTTTCAGGGCTTGGGATACATCGGGCCGGGTTCAGGCTTCATTGACGGAAAGACTGCGATTGAGGTCTTTGGGAAAAGTAGCTTAGATGGGAATGACCTTGCCCGAGTTTGGTGAGCTTACCTCTTCAACGTGTCGACTCGCGCTTATGAATATCCTCGGGACTCTGGCTGGCGTGGACAACCGAAGCAAGCTCAACATTGCAGAATTCCACCAATTCCCTAATATCGTCCCAGAGCTGAACGGTAACGACGAGCTCCCAGCGGAGCTCGTACCTCCTTCGCATCGCGACTTGGACACCTCTGTTAATTTCGTCAAAAATCTTCTTCAGATGAGCCATCAATCACTTGCGCGTCTCCCCAATCGCGTCTCCTTTCCTCTCCTCTAGCGCACCAGGTGTTAGTGGGCGTCAAGGTGCAACGGTATACAAACACACCGATGAGGACCCGGTTGGTGGCTATATAATACGCCCCGCTCGCGTCACCTGGACCGTAGCGCCAAACGTCCGTCCTCTGATCGCGATTCTCCTGCGGCGGACCTGAATAATATGAACGACAACTCGAAAAATTCGTGATCTAGCGTGAGAATCAAGATAGAGCGTGGTCTTTAGTCGAGCAGAAGAGCGGCATCCTCCGCAGTGCGTACTGCGTAAAGCACTCTCCTCCGTTGCACGATCGAGCATTCGTGCTGTATCTTTAGGTATCGCTTGGCTGACGCAGTGCTAGGCATGGATGTTGGAATCGAGCTCGCACGCATCAGTAAATTGTACAAAAACTTTTCAACTTTTCAACTTGTGCAAGTAAGTAAGTGGAAAAGTGAAAAAGTTAACATTGACTCATGTAAAAAATGCACTAAAATGAATGAGTTTCTGCTGCTTTGTTCAACTTTTTCAACTTTTCAATTGATGGATAAAATACCCCAAAATTGACTTTTAGCAAAAACCTAGGTTACTTTGGCACTTATGACACTTTCCACCTTTTTTTGCTTGTACAAGCCCAAAAAAGTTTTGTGCAGGTTTACTGATGTGTGCGGCTCACCCATTAGTTTTTGATTTTTATTATTATAAATACTTGTAATTACATTGGGCAACTCTTGCGCATTTGCCCACAACCACTCCCTGCATCCTGTGAATTCCACTCGTTTTCCTCTCTCGTGTGCCCTTTTCTTCCAACAATGGAGTTATCATGTTGTGATGGGTCCATGCTTTGAATATATGTCTTTTAATGGCCACATGTGCCTTCGCCCTCAAGTCTACGCATTGCATCTCTCTCGCACAACTTGTACTTTTGCCATTATTGTTCTTATCTATCCACATCTCTGTATTTGTATTGGCTTCTCCATCATAATTCTGTATGTACAGGGATATGGCCATAGTTTGCCCCATGTAGTCAACCACTGTAAGGTGATGAAGTCTGTATCAGTCACAATGCAAATGACATACTAGAGTAAAGCCCAAGGCTAATTTCACTCAATCATTTCTGATGCATTTTACAGTGACAAGAATGCTGGGCTCTTAGAAGGGCAAACCATTTATATAGTAGACATAGTCACACAGTGCACACAAAACAATACTAGTAGGCAGGCAACAACTATGAATACATTTTAGTTGATGTCTAGATAATTCCTCCACTCCATCACTTTGCTTCAGCTCACTTCCTAAGCTGCCTGCTCCTCCTGCTTTATTTCTTTCTGCCAGCACTTAGCAGCCATTTCTGGTGTGATTTCATGAATATACATTAAAATCCTACTAAGTTTGTCTATGGCTTCCTCCAGGCCACTTCTCCTTATTGGAGTGTAGCATTTCCCTTGTTTCTGTATTGGCTTCTCCATTATAATTCTTACATTTGGAAATATAGTCATAGTTTGCCCCATGTAGTCAACCACTAATATATGAAGTCAGTGTGTCAGTGGATGACATGGAGTAAATTCCAAGGCTTATTTCACTCAATTATTTCTAGTGCAGTTAATAGTGACAAGGATGCTGGGCCTGCAGAAGGAAAAATATCATTTATATAGTAGATGTAGACACAATGTGCACAAATAATAGGCAGGTGACAGTTATGAAGACATTTCAGTAAATGTCCAGATGATTCTTCCACCAAGTTCTCCACTCCATTACTTTGCTTTGGCTTACTTCCTGAGCTACCTGCTTCTTCCACTCTATTTCTTTTTGCCTGTGCTCAGCAGCCATTTCTGGTGTAATTCCATGAATATACATTAGAAATTTATCAAGTTTATCTATGGTTTCCTCTAGACTACTCCTTCTGTTTGAAGTGGCCTTTCTATGGCTGAAACTGGGAGGATTCATAATTAGGATTATTGGGGTTATCTGTTTCAGAAGGAACATCCATGTCACCTATGTTATCTGGTAGGGGCAGGGGGGCAGGAAAAGGTGGTGGAATCTGTGTGTAATGCTCGTTGTGGTACGTCTCCACTCTTCAGTTGGTTAAAACCATCATCATGCTCACTATGCCAAGCTTTGTAAGCAGCAATACCATAAAGATAGTCCAGGATAATGGTAAAGGGTAGTGGGACTTCATCGTTTTGAAAGAGTGCATCAACATTTTGCAATGCATCATGAGTTATGGAAGGGGAAGAATGTATGCCTGCATTTTAACCGGCTTAAAGCAATTCCACCTTTTTAGAGTTATAATTTTTAGGCTTCTTCATCCACTAAAGGGTAATGTAAGCTAGGTGCTCATTATCTTGAGGAAACCTTTTTATATTCTCAGGTCTTAGCTCATAGTTGAAGTCTAAGATTGGTTAAAATAATGACTAAAAATATAGTATCAAAGTTTCACACCTTAATGAAGGCAACCTCTCCACTACCAAGCATCAAATGCACATTCTTGGAAAGAAAAATACCATTTTTTGTTATATTAATCCATGATGTCAAGCCACCTTCAGAAGTTTCAGAAGAATAAAGTTGAAACACTCTTTAAATGTACTGGAAAACAACATTATCAAATAATTATACTATATAAACAGACCACAAATTTCACCTCATTATCTTTGCTATGAGAAATCAGATACACTGTGTTACAATAAGAACCTTTCACCTCTGTAACAACACAGATAGATCCATCTTATTGTACAACATCATATCTAAAATCTCTGCAGCAGCTTGTCCCTTCTATAGTTGCTATTTGGTTGTTTAAACCTTTATAGTTTACAAAGGTACAACAACCTAGATAGTAGTATGTATTTTTATCACTGGCAATTTTGGTGTTTTTATAGTTCACAGGGAGACAGGCCAGGAACCATTGCATATTGAAGAAAAGTTGCCATGAGCTTCTATTATGGCAAATATGAGCCCATGGCGCAAGATATGTAGATAGAGACCTAATAACCAATGTGAAAAAGTGTCAATTGAGACCTGAAAACCCGCATTGGCCCATGATAAAATATTGTAGATACATACCAGATTGGCCCATAATAAAATATTGTAGATACACACCAGATTGGCCCATGATAAAATATTGTAGATATATACCAGATTGGCCAATGAGGATAATATCTATTACATTGGTCCATTTAAAATACTAAAATTGTAATCAATATATTAAAAAAGCCAATCTAATATTATCTACATTATATTAAATGGGCCAATCTGGTCTTGTCCTCAATATGTTAAATTGGCCAATCTGATTCTGTCCTCAATATATTAAATGGGCCAATCTGGTCTTGTCCTCAATATGTTAAATTGGCCAATCTGATTCTGTCCTCAATATATTAAATGGGCCAATCTGGTCTTGTCTTCAATATATTAAATTGGCCAATCTGGTCTTGTCCTCAATATATTGAATTGGCCAATCTAATTCTGTCCTTAATATATTAAATGGGCCAATACTATATAGATGTGACTTATTAGTTAGTTAAAAAATTAAAGTTAAAAGAGCCAAGTTTCAGTAACTTGGCTAGCCATTGACCAGGAATTTGTATTAGCCAAATTCCAGGATAATGGCTATTATAATTAAATATTTTACTATAAACATCCTATATATAGCATTATTGATAAAAATATATACTAAGCCCTTAACCTAAGCCCTAAACCCTAAACCCTAAACTTTAAGCCCTAAACCCTAAGCCCTAAACTCTAAGCCCTAAACTCTAAGCCCTAAACTCTAAGCCCTAAACTCTAAACCCTAAACCCTAAAAAGTCACATATTAAGAATATGATTGGCCCATTTTGTCATATTAAAGAAACCAAATTGGCCAATATATTGAGGACAGAACCAGATTGGCCAATTCAACATATTGAAGACAAGATCAGATTGGCCAATTCAACATATTGAGGACAAGACCAGATTGGCCCATTTAATATATTAAGGACAGAATTAGATTGGCCAATTCAACATATTGAAGACAAGACTAGATTGGCCAATTTAATATATTGAAGACAAGACCAGATTGGCCCATTTAATATATTGAAGACAAGACCAGATTGGCCCATTCAATATATTGAAGACAAGACCAGATTGGCCCATTTAATATATTGAGAACAGAACCAGATTGGCCAATTCAACATATTGAAGACAAGATCAGATTGGCCAATTCAACATATTGAGGACAAGACCAGATTGGCCAATTTAATATATTGAAGACAAGATCAGATTGGCCAATTTAATATATTGAGGACAGAACCAGATTGGCCAATTTAACATATTAAAGACAAGACCAGATTGGCCCATTTGATATATTGATTACAATTTTAGTATTTTAAATGGATCAATATAATAGATATTATTCTTATTGGCCAATCTAATATATATCTACAATATTTTATCATGGGCCAATCTGGTATGTATCTACAATATTTTATTATGGGCCAATCTGGTGTGTATCTACAATATTTTATCATGGGCCAATGCGGGTTTTCAGGTCTTAATTGACACTTTTTCACATTGGTTATTAGGTCTCTATCTACATATCTTGCATCATTATGTGCAAATATAACATAGCAAATCTATTGAAATGGTGAGATGGCGAGTCTGTCAATATTACTGTGGGAAATTAAAAGAAAGGGTATTGGAGTTTCATCAATACTTAGGAAGATTTCAGTTTCAGTCATGATAAATGAGCACATTTGAGTGATGAGATTAATGAGAACAGAGTCAGACCTCTCACCTCTTATATAAGCAGCAGATATTCGCACATTATTGGCAGTTATATGCTACTTACTTCTTCTTACTTCTTTTCTTGTCCGAAAGGCTCTCATACAACTAAGCAGGGGCAAGAGAAAATAAGCCAGAGTACATCAGTAAACCTTAGGAAATATTATAAAGCTGTAGTAAGCCATAGCAAGCCATAGACACTATAGTTACTATAGTGTCATTGTGCCATAGACTAATAGAGATGGTAGACTTCATAGAAAATTATAGATGTTATAGTTACTAAAGTGTCCTATGTGCCATAGACTAGTAGAGGTGGTAGACTCCATAGAGAATCATAGATGCTATAGTTACTAAAGTGCTCTATATGTTATAGACTTGTAGAGGCTGTAAATTTCATAAAGGGTTATAAAACTAGTATTACATTATGAAAAAGGTTATATTATATAGATCAATAACTTGTAAATGGCTACACTTATTAAAATAGTGTCTTAAGTAATCTTTTAGCCATTCTATTTGTATAAATATTTTTGTGATTTTACCTAATTTATTTAAGCAGTTATTATGCTTTCTTTTCTTAGCTGAGCATAAATTAAAGTAGCTATTAAAATATAATTAAGCACCTTAATATATGTTTGCTCAGTTGGTATAATGGTCAAAAGCACTGCTGGACATTTGACTGGGCAGGCTGTTGGTTCAAATTACCAAGTTGGTAAAATTTCCTAAATTAAAATTTCTCAAAGTTAAGTAGATAAGATGGATAATAGGTTAAGATAAGATAAAAATAATAAATAATTTGATAAAAATTAAATTAGATAATAGATAAGATAAGATAAGATAATAAATAATGGTAATAAAAAAAAAATAAGAATTTTTTTTGTTATGACTAATAGTCTACATAGAACTACCATAGTACATGTCAACTATCATAGTGCTACATAGAACATAGACATGTCTATGGGCTCTATGGGCTCTATGGACCTTTCATAGTACTATATAGAACTATATAGATGACCCAGGATTTACTAATGTATATGATTGGACTAGCAGGCAGTAAAGACAACAGTTGATCAATAGATGATATGTATGCTGCTTAAATGCTTTGTAGCATTTGTATGTGTCATCAAGATGCTACCATGGACCGGTCCAGCTTACTGAGATCTGCCTGGTGGGTTGGTGTGGATGGGGGCACGGGTGCAGGTGCTGGGCAATGTCTGGGTTGTACTGTACTGCTGCAATCGCATGCCAACGTTGTTTCATGCTCAAGTTGGCGTTCCTCCTCTGCCATCGCCATTTCATCAATCTCTAAGTCCAAATCAGATTAAGAATGATATTCAATGGTGGCACTGTCTGAAGCACTCTCATTCCCAGCATCTTTTTAATCGCTTCGCAAGAATACTGTGTCTTCAGCAGAAGAGTATGGTGATAGTGCATTGGAGAAATTTGATGTTGCTTTCGCGTTCAGAACTAGTGGTGATGGTTCATCAACTTGAACGAAGTATGAGCACCTGGATGTGCCAAAAACGAAATAACCAAAGGTTATTTTCGAGGGATACATTTGAAAGAAAACAATAACCCTCAATCTCCAAGTAGGCAGCCGGGGCGATGAAGATAATCCCATCCTTTTCAGCCTTGTACCAGTCGCGGTCTAAGCGGTCTACGACAGAGATTATATCGACTTTGGAGAATGGCAGCTCGTCGGCACTTCCCCCATACAAGCCTTTTGCCTAACTGCGAAAAAGTAAGTAAAAAAAGGGTTAAAACTCGCGATGGTTCCATACCACCAGTCACCCCCTGTCTTTGATGTATAAACAGTTATCACAAGGTTCTACAAAGCAAGTAAGTGACGGGTTGGGTGTCGAAATGACGACGCACATAAGTTTTCAGCTCATTGACCGTCATATGGGTACAGTGACCTGACACGGTACTCTGCGATCCCAACGGTGTCCACGCAAGTAGCGACGAGCGCCGTGGTAACATACCGGTACTATGATCTGTCCTCGAATGGATCCAACAGTACCTCTTCCGAGTTCGCGATCTGGATGATTGGCACAGGTTCCACATGACCATTCATCTCCTTGCGGCCCTGCTCGTCGTCGTCCTCTCCCATCAGTCGGAGGCAAGCTTGGTTCTTGGCAAGCGCATGCCTTAGTCCGCAGCGAGCCCCATGTACCAGTCTACTGACTGTCGACTTTTGTTGGTCATTGTTTTCGGGATGCGATGTTTCAGCGGGCGAGACGTTTGGGATGGCAGGACATTCGGATGCGGCGCGACGTCCCCAACAACGCGTCCAGAGAAGGTGGACGCACTGCGGTCACTCGTGACAATCTTACGCAAGCCAGTACCGCTTTGGATGGCGCCGAGTAGCGCGCAGCGGTCGCCTGCGGGAGTTGGAGCAACAGATACAGGAGGCACAGGAACAGGGGGTGCAGGTGGTGGTGGTGGTGGTGGTGTAGGCGTAGAGAGCGGCGGGGGAGTCGGAGCCTTCGGTGTCGCGCTCGCTGCTGCTGACTGCGGACCTGAGCTATCATCGCCTTCATATTTTTCTTGTCCCCACTCGTCTTCGCTGTCACCAGGGGCTGTGTGATATGGCGTCTTGACTATCGTTGGCGGGACAGTCGGGACAATAGGAGCGAGCGAGGCAGTCGGCACTGCTGGAGGTGGAGGTAGATGAAAGTAGGCAGAGCAATTGTGTCGTTGTTATCCGTGGCGGGACAGGCTACGACCTAAAGAACGGGTTGCTGTCACCATTGGCTCTGATCACCTCACATGCGCGGCCGTGACAGCTGCAGTTACAGCCACTGTTGCATGGCACGCGAGAAGGTGGAGGGAGGTGAGCCCGTGGATGGTCATTGCTCCTTGGGCCTGGCGACGAAATGCGTGGGAACGAGCTGCGCGATCTTGGTGATAATTTCGTCCAGACGAGCTGTCCACCTGTGACACCCTATGAAGAGGAACCCTGCCGAGGTGGTCACGAGAGTCAGGATTGGCTCCGTTTTCGAGGAGAAGCGATGCAACTTGTAAATAGGGGTGTTCACAGTAGACCCATAAGCGTCGCATTCGCATTCACATTCGCATTTGTCACACTTTGTCGCACTTTGTTACATCCTCATCACACATTTGTCACACAGTCCAGCAATCAGTTCTAAACTTACATCAGCAGGTCTGGTTCGCCCATGTCGGGGCATCAGAATATATATGCAAGCCTGTTAGGCTTGACACGCGGCAAGGTAGCTCAGTGGTTAAAGTCCCTGATATATATTCTAGCCCTCTGAGGGCCTGGGTTCAATTCTTATCTTGATCACTTTTTTATTTTCAATAGTGTTGCTCAATAACAGTGTATAGAGTTTTGTTAAATCCACCCTTTTTATAAAAATATCAAAAATGGCATATGTCGAGTTGGTAAAAGGATCTGAATGACATGTTGAAACTTGAACTCGTCGCAATTTGTCGCATGCTTGCATTGGACCAGCAGATGATTTTGTCAGCTTGTCACGCAACAGACAGTTTGTGAACACCCAATGATTTGTCAGCCGTCACTATGCGAATGCGAATGCGAAATGCGACGCTTATGGGTCTACTGTGAACACCCCTAATGCCCCTTGACTAAGGTGGCATGCGCTCCGTCCAATAACGGTCGATGTCGTAAAGCCAGGCCCATGCCGCGAAATGTGGCTTTGCAGGATCTGTTACGCCTGTCGACCTTCTCTGTCTGCTTACGCTTCGCTTCTCACCATGTGTACGACCGGCCCGCTTATCCGCGCTTACCGGACCATCTAGATCGTTAGCAGTTGTTTTAGCCTAACGCGTCTTTAGTGCTTACCTTCCTGTTGTGGCTACCTTTCCCACGATCACACAGCTCCTCCTCACTGACTACTTGTGAGTCGTCGCGCATGAGTCGTTACTATACTTCCCCAGTCATAATTAGTCGTGTTGACTCCTTACTATACTGTGCTCTTGATGACTCGTTGCCCTCGTCATCATGACTCTTGTTGACTCGTAGCACCAGCTTGTATATATAGTGCTCTGAACGGTGGCCAGTCTCTCCAGACTTGGTCTCCTTGTAATCACCTTACTTCAGGACCATAAACCCTTCGGAGCGTTCGCTCTCCAGTCCCTTCCGAGCTCACTAAAGTCTCCGCTCCATTCTCCACTCTGCAATCCCTTATTCCCTTGCGCTCTAACGCTCCGCGCTTAGAGTCTGCTATCGGACCGGGTCTCCACTTAGATCCGCTTTGCCTTATCTTATCTTATCTAAGGCGACTCTTTATACAAAGAGTAGACTCTAACACGATACGGATAGTCCGTCCGTAACATTAGACCAAGTCTATATTACCACGAAGGAGAAACTCCCCTACAGCGAGTAATCAGTTTTGCGACACAGAAGGTTCCCTCCACTATAGAGAGAAGACTCTTAGAGAAGAGTATAATCCGCGACAAGGTTCCCTCCACTTCAGAGAGAAGACTCTTAGCGAAGAGTATAATCAAGTTCTCACATTTACGCGCGAAGGATCTAAAGTACCAGATCAACGTCTAAGGCCCTCAAATCTTTGAAGGCCTTACCCAGAAGTTAACACGGCTCGATTAGCACGACCGTTTAACTTAGACGAACCAGATGAACCTATCCCAGTTCAAGTTCGAACTTCAGACAACCTCCCAGCACACGTCAAAGGCCAAGTAGTTTGGTCACCAATCGGCACACATCGCACCGGATATTATCTTTGGAGTAACCAATTCCACGCATTCGAACCAGTCGAATTCATTGGAGACAGTTGGTTCTTTCTTTACGAACGTGATCGACAGACCTACGTCTCTTTCGAAGATCAAATCCCTCCGAACCAACAAGGCACAGGCAGTTGGCTCCCAGACGACCCCGCACATCCAGACTACATCCCAGTCGCTACCACTTCGGCAACTACCTTAGACGCACCGACCGCCTCTACCTCCGCTCTAGTTACTGTAACCAGATCTCCACGCACCGTATACGGTCCACCAACCCTCGAAGTTCAAACAGATATCCCATTTGGAGAAGAC
>QLOU01000382.1:0-17616 GCA_003313715.1 Russula abietina
CCATTCTCGATGATGAATCGACGGACTCGGCGAGCACTGCCAAAATTATTGCTAAGGCCGAGCGTAGCTTCTCCTTATTCCTTAATTATGCCGTAAAGACCGTTGAGAAAGAGGAGACTGTGCGATTAAGTCAGGCGGACTTAGACAAGCTAGAGGCGATAGCCCGCAAGCGTCATGCCAAGCTGATGAAGACAAAGGAAGTTTTCGAGGTCAATGTAGTCTGCGTGAGAACGGTTGTTGACCGAGGACGTGTCAGGAGTAAGGTTCACGAGGTGCGCTTGCATATTTCTCTACGCCGTCCTTCGACCTGACGGCGCCTGTCTGCAGGAGTTTATTATTCGTACCAGGCGATCACATTGCAAAGACGTGTACGTTTCCCGTAGATATGGCGACTTTAAAACGCTGTATAACGAGGTGAGTTTTTTGTCTCGCTATTGTCCCTTTGGCACTGAGAGTCAAACTCAGCTGCGCAAAGCGCACCCCGATGAAGAAATCCGACCGCCTCCGGCAAAAGATCGAACCTATGTCAGCTCACGAGCGCCTCTCACTCCCACAGTCACCAATACGTCCTCTTTCGAAATTCCTGTCTCTGTTGGTGGTAGCTACGACTCTCTACCGCCTTCCCCCGTTCCTACCGTAGCACCGTCACTCCGCTTGGCTCGGGAGAAGAATCGATTGACCTTAAGAGCGTATCTGCACGCACTCATGTCCTCAGCAACGATTGCTTCATCTCCCGTTATCAGGTCGTTCTTATCGGCAGACCCCACCACTCTGACTAATGAAGAGGTCGAAGATGCTCAGCGTCGTGAGGAAGCAGACAGGACACGGGATGAAGGTCGCAAACAATTTGCTAAGGAAGTTTCCGCTCGAGTCGATTCCCTACGAAGCCTGGTCAAAGGCATGAAAGGCGATCTCCTTGGCAGAGGTCATTATTTTCCGCGTTCCCTCATGGGTAAGTCTGATCAGCCCAACAGATGGTTTGACACGTATGTTTGCGGTCATAAAGGCAACGGATAACGTGCGCGACCTTACACCCGAATTCAAGGCAGTCATTGAGTGGGGACGAATATCGTTCGTGGTCCATCATTGATAAGACGGTTTACCACTTAATTTTCTTCAAGACTGGCTTCTACCGTTTTTCATCACTACATTGCGGACGATGACGCGTCCGAATCGCTTGCTGGACTTAAGCGTATACACGGATTCATGCCGTATTTCATGCTTAAAGCTGCATTGAAAATAAGCAATCCTGTCGCTATGATTCGAAGTGCGCTCTCACCTGTTCTCGCTGTCCCAGTTACAAATGCGGTCTGCATAGGTATTCTTGACCTTTTCCTAGCACAACCGTTCGGTGGTAGAAGTCTGCTTCAACGGTGTGTGGAGTGACGATTTTAAAATCCTAATTATTAACAATCAAGGGTAGTATGTTCACAAGTTCGCTTAACGAAGAAGTGAAATCACTGGAAGAAGACATCGAGGCTGTAAAGGAGAAGGTCGATGATCCCGTTATTTGCGAAAAAGTCCGCCAATTTGTGTATGCGCCTAAAGAAATTCAAGCAATTTACAAAAACGATTCAGGTATGGTTATCCCACATCAACGACGCACATTAACATTGATTAGTACGCCTATTTCAGCTAGAGAGAACATACATATCCTCGCCTCAGTCCTTCGTTCCGGGGAGGAACCAATCCTTTCGCGTGCACAGATGCAGCGGGTTGTTCGATCACATCGGGCACATCAGGAATATTTGAAACATCACGACACCTTGGAAGACTCAGATGATGACGATGGCCCACAGAATGAGGATGCATGGTTACTCGAGGATCTGGCTGTCTTAGCTAGGTTATATTCCAGACTTAAAGATAAAGACCAACTCATATCTCTAATTTTTGAGGTGGGCAGGAATCTGGCAGTACACCTACCAGCTGATGACGAGTTCTTTGAACGCAGGGCTCAACTGCAGACCTGATGAAGGATATTATAACGATATTTTACTCTCCTCTAGCGCAGGTTTACAGGGCCGCGAGCATCAGTGATTCTATTGGCGATGTTCAGAGCTTCATAAATGACCTTATCAAGACCGTGGAGGCAACAGAAGAGCGTACGTAATATTGATGTTATATTGGGGTTAGTTTGGTTCAACTTCCATGCTAGTCAGCCAGGACGATCCTCAACAGACTGTACAAATTTTCATCGATCTAATCCAACGACATGAGCAATCCTTCTATTATTTCGTGCACAAGGTTCATTCCAAGGGCGAAGGCCTTTTTACAGGACTTATGCGTTGGATTGAGCTATTTCTCGACATCGTTCGCGAAGGCCTCGGCGAACCCATCAGTCTGGAATTTATCCTCCCTCATACTGGCGATGAGCGCAGGGATGTCATGAAGGAAATTGACGAAGTAGCTCTCCATCACTACAAACTGAAAATTGCCCACGAAAGCAAACTGCGCCGTCGGTTTGGAAGAACTGGCGCAGATATTGGTGGAGATGACGAGAGCTCGCGAGAGATCGGCGGATTAGTGCGTGATGTTAGCCTTGGTGACTTAATGAAGGGTGGCATGCTGGACGCGGCGGCCGAAGAAGAGGAAAGCTCCGACGATAGTGAAGAGTCTAGCAGTGATTATGAATCGGACACGGACGACGGCGAGACTGGGTCTGAAGAGAGCAGCGAAAGCTCTTCTCGCGCTCCCGTGCAATTACGAACATCTCCTTCAACACCATCCCTTCCAAAACCCATCCGGCACGCTCAGGAGTCCTTCCCTCCCTCGCAGCCATCGAAATTAGCAGTTCCTCCCCCCGCTGAATCACCATCGCCCCAACGCTCCGCCCGGACGCCGTCCGTGGTTTCTCCTTCCTCCACGGGGACCCGTCTCCGCAAGCTATCTATGACATTACGCAAGTCACGATCTATGACCTTTGGCGCAAGCCGCCCATCGCCGTCAAACAATGCAGAAGTACCACCGCCTCCCGTCCCCCCCGTTCCCCCCGTTCCATCTCTATCGCAGTCCGCACTATCACAGCCCGTCGCACAATCCCGATCGGCAGCCCCGCTAACTGCTAGTCGATCGAAGCAGCTGCCAGCTCTACCACATCATACGCAATCGTCATCGGCGTCCTCTGCTTCTCCTTCGCGACGATCAGTGCCAAACGCACACCCACGTGCTTCTGAAAAGCGGAATCTGCCTCAGGCGCCGAAACGACAGAGCAAGCTTCCAACTGGTGCGCCTAAGCCACCGGAACTCAAGAAGATAGCCGAGCTTCTTCCCATATTTGTAGAGATGGTGTGTCAGAACTTTTCACCGTTGTCGGAGGCTGCTCTGATGTTTCTCTTGTGCTTGTTTCGTAGATGCGTCCCTCTCTACGTCCACGGGAACGACCAGGGGGGCAGCAGTCAGGACCCAAGTCTAACCCTCGACTCATGGGGAATTAAGTTTTGTTTGTGAGTACAATACTCACAATATACTCTTTGGGAACTACGGAAACAGATGCCATGTGACCAAACTCCCTTCTGAATTTTATGTTTGGTTTTTTCTCTCTACTAAGAACCCTTCATGCCAAGAGAAAAAAATAGGGTATACTGGTGCAGTCTAGGAATATGTATGACTAGCGATAATAAGTATTCTTAGATCGGGACAATCAGGCTGCTTGGGCGGCAGACCAGCTGCCGCATAGTCAGATCGACGGTGTATAAGCTACGATCCGTTGGAGATTGTGAAACGTTTGAAGGTATATCTACGAAGAGCATGTCAACACGGAGAAATGATCAGAGAAAGGGGTGACAAGGCGTACCCAAGGAATGCGAGGTCTTTGCTCGAGTCGCCAGCATCGGCACCAGCAGTATTGTCGGCGCCACCTTGCTCAAGATCTTCGACGGGGAAATATGATGTGTCCGTTATAGACCGTAGACGTGGCACGAATGGGGCATCGATCTGCCGGATGGTGCTCCAGTCTACACCATAGAAAAACGGGTGATTCTTGATTTGGTCGACGCTCAGTCGCCGATCAGCACTGGTGATGAGCCTGTAATGGTAGTAGCCGAACAAAGACGATTCAGCACTGGTGTTGGTAACTCTGTTCGGCGGTACTTTACCTGCGGATCATGTCTTCTGCTTCTTCGCTCAGGTGAACGTCATCGGGGATTATGAGGTGA
The DNA here is from genome assembly GCA_003313715.1 of Russula abietina. Classification (NCBI taxonomy): domain Eukaryota; kingdom Fungi; phylum Basidiomycota; class Agaricomycetes; order Russulales; family Russulaceae; genus Russula; species Russula abietina. The sequence goes on from QLOU01000382.1 coordinate 4,155, forward strand.
TGCATCCAGTGAATAATTTTTTGGTAGGTTTCATGGGTTGTCTCAGAGCAAAACGGTGGATAGCCAACGAGGCATTCAAACATGATTGCGCCCAGCGACCACCAATCGCACTCACGGCCATACCCTTGTTGCAAGAAGATCTCGGGTGCGATGTAATCTGGCGTTCCGACAGTCGAGTAGGCCTGGTGTAGATAAATGAGCTGGTATGAATGAATGAACGAACGGGGAACACTATGCCGCACCAGCTTCCGGCGATTCGCTTTCCACGTTGCGATCTGATCTTTGCTCGTCATTGTCAAGTTGATGGCGTTCACCATCACACTGTTTCGTGCTGCCTGCGCCGCCGTTGTTGGGGACGTTGTACCATTGGCTTGATCGAGGAGTCGTTGGTAATAGCTAGAGTCATGGTTCTTGTGGAATCCGGTCGACAGACCAAAGTCTGACAGCTTGATATGTCCATCTTTATCGATCAAGATGTTGTCCGGTTTTATGTCCCTGGTTTCGAAGGTACGTCAGGGTGGGTACAAAGAAGGAAACGTGCTTGTTTGCACACCTGTGAATGAATCCAAGGCTATGCACTGCTTCGATCGCCATGACACATTCCGCCATGTAGAAACGGGTGACGTCCTCGGAAAACGTGTCATACTTAATGAGCATGGTCATCAGGTCACCTCCGGGAAGAAATTCCATGATCAAGTACAGGTATGCTGGGTCTTGGAACGAGTAGAAGAGTTGTACCACCCAGGGTGAATTGGATTCTGCCAGAACGTCGCGCTCGGCACGTACATGTGCCAGCTGAACACGATAGATTAGCAAAGGGCGGCGTTCGCGTACAAAATAAGGAATGTGATTGCCTGGTCCTTTTTTAACATCTCGTCCTTCTTCAGCGTCTTCATCGCGTAAATTTTACCCGTGTCGGTCTTCTGAACCAATCGTACCTGCGTGCCGGGTCCGGGTGGTTGAGCATTCAATATGATGAGATAAACGAGCGAATGGGGCACACAGCTCACCTCTCCAAACGCTCCCTTGCCAATTACCTTGACTGTCCGGAAGTCATCCAGACCGAGTTTTGTGCGGTGAAGTCTGAGAAAGGTCGATTCCTTCTTTCCGTGCTGCACAAGCTGCCGTTGCTTCCGCTCATCGGACATCATCGAGTCGGTTTGCAACCGTCTCTCAAGTTCGACGCGTCTTGAATGCAGTTGTCAGTGGCAACGGATGCAAGGCAAGCAGGAGGAGAGAACCGTGTATTTCGCTCAATTGCTGCATCCACTGCCACTTTGTAAAAGTGCTCGAGTTTAAGCTGGGCTGCTTTAGCTCGGGGCACAGCATCGTCCGTGAAGCCAGTCGTTGTTCTGTCAAAGTAGACGTAATCTGCTGGTTTTGGAGACTGGCCTGGAGAATGTTTTGTCAATTTGATGTCCTGCCTGGAGGAAGAACGAGAGATAGAGCGAGAGGATGTCGCCATGAGATTGAATTAGGATAGGAAGAGGAAATTGCTCGAGTCGACTGTTGTCGCTGTTGTTATGTCTAGCGACGCCCATAAGCGGAGATGATTGATGGCACATTTCGGCAACACGCGAAATACATATTTACAAAGCATACACAAGAAACCCAGAGATAAGTTAACCATGACCCCCATATCGACCCCCATAAACATCCTGCATAATTTGTTGTTCGGTTCCTGCCCATCGAAGTTGAGACAAAGAATTTGGCACTGGTGGCAAGCCACGAATGTTTCCGGGCGGCGGCGGCGGCGGCGATCGGGCAGGTGGTGTAGCAGATACATCCAAATGCAAGTTGTGCATGTGCGGAGCATGCTCGTGAAACGAAGCCGACGATGTCGCTTGCTGTGCCCATGTCGTTGGTGTATAGCCCCCGGAGTATGGCGATGATACCCTGCTGAAAGCACACGTTTGTGAGATACTTCCATCTTATTAAATGCCCATGTCATACCTCTCCACATAGCCTGGCCGTGTTTGCGCGGTCACACCAGGGCCAGAGCCTGCTGTGAGCTGTGATGCAACCGCATGACTATAGACGGAATTCAGTACATGTGTCATCAAAGTAGAGAGTTGGAAGAACTTGCTTGTAGAACGCGGTGGCATCTGCTCGGATATGTGGATGATTCGGACCGCTCCCGCTGTCACCATATGCCGTTTGAGGGTCAAATTCGATACGCGCGATGGTTGAAGTACGGTTTGGTAGGGGCGATATCGGTCGGTGGGAAGAATAGGGGTTTGGTGGTGACTGTAGTCGCGAATTTGGAGGACGATTGGGCCGGAGTCGTAGAGGTTGAACAGGCGGAAGAGCTTGCCGCTGCGGCGACGGCGACCGAGGTGAAGGTGGATAAAGTTCCAATATTGGAGTCGCTGTTGAGGCTGGCCCATGCTCATAGTAGGAAGGACCGACAACTTCGTCAAACGGCGGACCATCCAGAGGGGGGCCAGTAGGGGTGAATGGCGGAGGTGGTGATGGCTCACGGTGCTCGTGCTCGTGCTCGGGCTGGGAGTTTAGTTCAGAATTTCGGATCTAAAGATAGAATTAGAGGGATAGAATCGGAGAAAGGCGAATACTAGGATCGCGCACCTTCAAAGGAGTTGAAGGTAAGGCTTTCGCAGACGAGCGACGACGACCCTGTCTCACTTGCCGGTCTGAACCAAGAACCCTCGCGGATGATGAGGAGGGTTCACGGTTCTGTGCGGCTGCCTCAAACGCCGCTGGATCATATACTTCCCAACCGTCTTCGTCGACCTCCGGGGCATTTTGGATGACCTTGGACGTTTTTTGATCAAACTCTTCGATGGACAATTGATAGGCTGGAGGGGGAGCGGTATCTGTGGGGCTTGCAGGAATCATGGTGAAGGATGAGAGGAAAGGGGATGGGAAAGTTACTGCCACCGCCCAGTGTCATTGGTTGAATTTGCTTTTATTGCTCATCGACCAGAGCGCTCAACTGATCATGCGCTCAACCTATGTCGACAATGCAGTACGCCTCACAGCAAGGGTGAGTCCAGAACTCAAATCAATCCATCCGACCTCAGCGCCCCAATTATCAGGTAGGCTGATCTTCGGTCTCTATCTACTCCCCCCCAATCACCCTTTGAGTGACTTGATCCATCGTCTTCGGGAGTAACGAATATATCCTCCATTTCCTTGCGAACAATCTCCTCATCCACTGTCCGTTGCTCATCGGCTTCTCGATCCCAAAGTACGTCCTCCCATTGATCGTCGCTAATCGTCACAGCCTCGGTCTTCGCACCCGGTACATTGGGAAGCACGGAAACCAAAAGGCTCGAAAGCAGCACCGATGAGCCATTAGACTCTTGAGAACTCATCCTGGGTACCGGAAGATACTCTGCCTGTAGGTCCGTGTGAGCACATATCGTGCAAACGTGCCTCTCTCTCGCTTAACTCACCTCGAGTAACATGCCCTTTACCGCGCCAGTGGCTAATATGACGTTACCCGCTCGGACTATCCAGTCAGTCCCTATTGAATAGACATTCCCTTCAACAGTCAACTGTGTAGCAGTCTGCTTGTATTGTGTGGCATTTACAGCAGACTGCTTTGTGGATATCCAGCGGGCACGAAGAAGAGAAAGTAGTTGTTCCAGGGCGCCAGGAGGGCTCAGGGTCAGGAACGTGTTGCGGTAGTGGGGTGGCTCTACGATTGCTGTTTCAAGTTGACTGGCGTGGTATGCTAGATCAGCTCGGGATGGTGCAGATGGGTCTTCCAGTAAGACGAATACATTGTCGCTCATCGTGAGCAAGCACATTGAGCGTTCATGTGTCGATCCATTGATGGCCCCTAAAGTCGAGCGGTAGGATCTGGCCGACAACTGCCATTTACCACGGAACTGACCCTGTCAACAGTAGGATTCAGTGAATTTTCGAGTGTTTCTGAAAAGTGAACAAACATTGTGGTTCTGTCGAATGTTTTTATCTATGAGATCTAGCCCCTCCGTGGGTGCATTCGTCCATCGTGCGAGTCTAAGGGCATAAATATCAGCATACTAGCGGTTGTAGGTCTATCAAAGAGACGACCCTGTAATACCCATCAACGATTTTCAAAGATACGGGACTGCACTGCAATGCCTATGGTTCGAAAGAAAGGAGGCGAAAGTCGTCACATGTGACATGTGACGGGACGCGCTTTTGATCAGTTCTGCCTTGACGCGACACGCTGCAGTATTGACATCTCCGGTTATGCCTACAAAACGTAAAGCATCCTACACTCAGAATGTAGATGAGCCTACACCTACTAGGCGACGCACACGCTCAACAATAACCAATTCCCCACTCTCATCCCCAGCCAGAAACCCCACATCACGAAGTGTACACGCCTCACCATCTACTGTTCGTCCTGCTCCAAACTCTCCTCCCGATTCTGCTGCTCTCTCGACCCCGACGAGAAAAAATAGTGACAAATGCTTGACTCGCTCTCAATCCAAAGCATATGCCGCAGTCCATTCTCTGCCATTAAGTGGAGCCCTCTCTGGTGAACGGGAGGATGACGATCGGTCTGAGGATGAGCTTCTCAGGAAGGTCGCCACCAGGAAAAGATCAGGGACAGTCCCATCGACAGTCTCTCGACTACCTCGCGTGTTTGTGGAGATTGTATCTCCGGCACCTAGGAGTCCAAAACATCTTTCAGCTAAAGTTGTTACCAGCCCAGCCTCGCCAACCCCAAACCGATCAAGGGTGACTCGAAATGTCTCTCCGTCTCCGCCGCTATCTCGAACGTCTCCTAAAAAGGCCGTGATTACTAAGCGGACGCGCCTTTCAAGGTCGCAAGTGCAACAACCCTCTCTTCATGCCGGACAGTCAACGCTAGCCCACAGCCCTTCGAGATTCCCCCCTTCTTGCTTGCATGCCCAGAAATGTGCTATCTTACATGCGCTACATTATCCAAAGACCGCTGTGTTTGACAATGTGGATGAAGACGGCGGACCCTCTGCAAATGCCGTTGTGCTAGAAGAGCTTAAGGCACTTCTCACTGGTACGCTCGACCGTGGTGAAGGAAATAGTTGCCTCCTCATTGGCCCTCGTGGGAGCGGTAAATCTCGTGTAAGTGTCTGTCCCCGTGCATCAGCCATACTTGATGACATCATTGTCTTATAGCTTCTAGACGAGGCACTCACCTCGCTATCTTTCCAGCCCATTGTCATCCGGTTATCCGGGCATGTCCAGCACAACGACCGACTAGCCCTTCGTGAGATAGCACGGCAGTTGTCCAACCAGACTGGACGTTCGTTTGATATCGAAATGGGACCAGACGTAGGCGACGAGTGTGAGAACCCGGCCGATATTTCTGACCCTACCATTCCTCTTCCTCCCTCATCACATCTGCCAACATTAATCTCAGCTATACCAACCCTTGCTCGACCTACGGTATTAATTCTAGAATCTTTCGACCTCTTCGCCATTCACGGCCGCCAGGCCCTGCTCTACTGTCTCCTCGATACCGTTCAGAGTTGCCGCGCTGGCAAGGACAACAGAGGCATCGCAGTGGTCGGGCTCTCGACACGGGTGGACACCATCAATTTGCTGGAGAAGCGTGTGAAAAGTCGCTTTTCTGGGCGCATGTTGCGCACGGCCGGACCTGGCACGCTGGATAACTGGATTTCGATTGCAAGGAACGCTCTCACTGTCAAACCTAGCCCATCCAACGAAGAATGGGAGGTCTGGTGGGTAGCGGCTGTGGAGAAGTTCTTACGCGACAACTCCGTCCAAGTGGCGCTCTCTGACCTGTACAGTTTGACAAAGGATGTCCGCTTGCTTGGTAGAATTCTGGCGCGTCGTCCTCGGTTTGAGTAGACCTACTCTTCCTGATACCTCTACCTCTACTCAGATGGGCCTCGTATTGAAACTATCTCCGGCGGCTCCTTTACCAAATACATCGCAACTAAAGGCTGCAGTCGATTCTCAAAGATACCCAGCACCCTTCCCGTTTCTCGCAGGTGCGTTTGACTCCCCAGCCCAATTCTGATATGCATTGACAGCCTCTCAGATATATCGTATCCTGCTGCATGCCTTCTTATCGCGTCCGTCCATGCTGGCACCGCTGGTCATGAGTCTGTTACATTTGAAATGTTGTGCGACTCCTTTCAGAAGCAGGTCCGGACTTCTCAATCGGCCCCCGTTCAAGTCGATGGTGGTAGTATTGGCATGATGCGATGCGATAGGGAGGTTATGATGACGGTACGGTGCTCGACTTTACTTTGATTCCATCAGGTCACTTTGAACTAAGATGTGCCAAGGCATTTGAGAACCTGATTGCTGCCAAAATCTTCGTCTGCATGACCCCGGTTCCTGCAGGCACGACGAAGGAATTCGTGCGCTATAAATGCATGGTGGAGAATGAGGAAGTACGGCAGATGGTGTCTGCTATTGGACAAACTACGCTGACCCAAAGGTATAAACGCGCTCAATAAAGACACGTGTTCACAAATGTGATTAGAATAGAAAAACAGTACCAAGAACATAGGCTGTCACGTGAGGGGAATATGTGTCTCGGGCCGGTGCTTGAGACGTGCATCATTATTCTTGTTCTTGACATCGATATTCTCCTATTCTCCGTACACGATGTCTCACTCCGACTCGCAAAGGCGCTATCCCTTTCCTTCCATATCCAATGATACCCACAGACTAAATGATCAATACCCGTATGTGGACGAAGAGTACGTTGCTCCCAGGTGTATGTACTGAGCGGACGCGACTGACGTGCTCCCCTCAGGCATATGAGAGCCTTCGAAGAGGCTCTTATGGCTGATGATAGGTCGATTTTCGATTATCCGGCTTCAAGCCCTTCTTCTATTCCAGGCAGCCCGATAGTGCCTCAGTCGACCGGGACGGCTCGAATACGCAAGGTGTCCGCGATGTCAGACTTTGCTCCTGTCAATATCAAGGTCAAAAGGTTTGTTATCATCATTTGTGAGCGGCTCTGTGGTCCTTACGCCACAACGCAGACGGAGAAGAGGGACAGGTCCACCTGGGAAGAAACAAGAGTGGCTATTTATCCTCCTACGATGGCCGTTGCTCGTCCGTACTCGTTCAATGATCCCGTGGATATGCTGATCGAATGTTACAGCTGCTAATTGCCTTGTTTATTGCGTTCGAATTTGGCTGTTACGTGACGATCCGTCAAGTCGTCAACGCGAAGGAATGGCTCTCGGCCTGTCAGTCAAGCCAGGTCTAGATGATATTTTGTGATGATTGAAGATATTTCCTCGTAGGGCGTGGCCGCAAGGGCTTGCTTAGGAAGCGTTTACGAGCTTCCAGGACGTATGAGGTAAGTTACGACAAAATTTTGGGTTGCTTTTCGCACTGATTCGCGAATAGGAATGGAAGGACGCAGCTGAAGTGTTCGATACCTTTTTAAACTTCGATGAATGGAAGCGAACTGATGAGGACCCGTTCTACGACTGGCGGCTAATCCGAAAGGTTAGGACATCTGTTGTCCAATTATAGCGGAAGTCTAGACCTACTTGCTTATAGGTCAAACAATCGTTACGAGCATTGCGGTTGAGGAATGATGCCCGCGGTGTACTTGGCATTTTGGAGACTTGTATTCGCAATAATTTCGGCGGTGTTGAATCACCTAGGTTCGTGTTTCATGATGATAGATGCCGGCTCTCACTGAGATACCACAGATTATATAGTGAGGTAGGCACATCTTGAGCCACGCGAATGCATACAGTCAACATTTTTCAGACCTATTATGGCACCAAGGACTTGATAGAATGTGAGACATCTAGTTGCGTCACTCTCTTCGCCTGACTTACATTGAGGAGCGTATATCCGGGAACTGGAAAATGCGTTGAAATATATTCGCGAGACACCACTTTTATCCAACGACGAGAAAAAACGATTCTTCAAAAATGCGAATACCAATCTGGGTCTCACTGCGCTCTGTCTCTCTGGCGGAGCCACTTTCGCTTACTGTAAGATTCCGGAGGTGCGGACAAGCGGATCAGCTCATGAGATAACCCGTAGACCACTTCGGTATCGTCAAAGCCTTCCTGGATGCAAATCTTCTTCCTCGGATCATCACGGGAACCTCTGCGGGTGGCCTGATCGCTGCAATGACCTGCACACGTACCGATGACGAGCTAAGGGAGGTACTTGTTCCAGAAATCGCCAACAGGATTAACGCGTGTGAGGAACCATTGAGGATCTGGGCCACTCGATTCTGGAACACTGGTGCTAGATTTGATGCTCTCGACTGGGCTCGGAAGGTAGGACAATCCGTATAAAATTTCCTAGATCTAACCAATTGCCCAGTCGTGCTGGTTCACCCTTGGGTCAATGACATTCCGAGAAGCTTACAACAAGACAGGTCGCGTGCTCAACATCTCAGTAGTTCCCTCTGACCGCCATTCGTAAGGTTAAGTTCGGCATTCTAATCGCATCCTTATGACAAGTGGCAGGCCTACCAAAGTGCTGAATTATATCACTGCCCCCGATACCGTTATTTGGTCTGCATTACTTGCCACAGCCGCCGTTCCGGGCATCTTAAATCCGGTGGTACTTATGCAAAAGCTCAAGACAGGCCGGTTGGTACCTTGGAACTGGGGAAGCAAATTCAAAGACGGGTCTTTGCGGTCAGTCGATCTCCGAATGACGCCCAGTTTTGTTGCCTACGTGTCTTGCAGGGTAGATATACCACTTCAGTCCCTACATCTTCTCTTCAATGGTAGACGGCGAGTCGACTCTACCGATATTGCTTTTACTCATTCCCTTCCCCGAAGTCACACACCCCGTCGTTGCGCAAGCCAATCCCCACGTGCATTTGTTTTTCTTTGCTCCGCGAGGGTCTGCAGGTAAACCAGTAGCCCATAGGAAGAATAAAGGTACGTTGAATTGACTCTTGAGTTGTCGCATGACTAAGAATATTCTGGTCAGGCTGGCGGGGAAACTTTTTGCTTTCAGCTGCTGAACAGTGGCTCAAATTGGAACTCACGAAGAATTTCAAGGCTCGTCCTCTTGATCTACTTCTCCCGGCCTTCATAACTTGTCTTTAGGTTATTCGCGATTTAGACCTCCTGCCCGAGTTACTTGGTTCCGATTGGTCCAGCGTTTTCCTTCAACGATTCGATGGGGCGGTAACGTGAGCTGTTTGTCAGTGCAATCGTATGAAGTCTGATATCCATTCGCACCCAGAATCTGGCCAAGAACACGCTTTATGGTATTTGCCTCTTTTCAGGAGTCTTACCCAGCTCATAGGTACCGCGAAACAGGATTGGATTCGCATTTTAACAGATCCTGACCCACCAGAGATGGCTCGCATGCTTCATGTAGGTCAATTCGCGGCATGGCCAAAGGTACGTAACCTACCTAAGCAATGCGGTCTTACTGCTCACAGGTTCTTAGTTACACATGATCGAGAATCGTTTGCGCTTGGAGCGTCAAATTCTTCTCGGCCGCCAAGCGGTGGCACATGCACAGCAAGGTCTCTCACACCGTGGGCCTAAAGATCCACTACCCTCAACTTCCGCTGGCCATCAAAATAGTATGATCGGTACAATGAGATCCTTCGCTGAGGAAAGCGACGACGACGAGTTTGATACGCGGGTGCCCGACGCTCCGGAAGGCTGGACGGCCCCATCACAACCAGTAGAACCTGATCTTTCATCCAATAACGCGTCTTTTTTAACGCGTCTACGGACGCAATCTTTCCCCGGATTCACGTCTCGCATACGCCGTAAGGGTAGACTCTTTACGCGAGAAGGAAAAGTTGAAGGGGAGGCTGAGACTTCTGGGAGTAGCGATAGTTCAGCTGCAGAGGACCAACCGCAGAGACCGGCTTACCATATAACCCCACTGCGCAGTCGAGCAGACGTGAGACAGATCTTTATAGGTCGACGGGGAGTCGCAGATGATGGTAGTGATGGGGATCAGGAAGATGAGGAGTTGTAATTTGTCGAACACTGCTGCTGCTGCTTGTTCGTACTGTAAATTAAGTCATCGATAATATTAATGATATCGGGTACCCCCAAGCCAGACAGTACAGTACCCACTGAGGCGATCTAGTTGAGGAGGCACTGTTGGATTGATTAATTGGTCCAATTCGACAGAAACCACTGCGAGACAAATGCATTCGGTGTATGTGTCCAAGTCACGTGTTCACGCGTCTTCAAACTCCGAACACCAAATGGCCCGCATACCCATTCAGATCTGGCCAGGATACCGTAATGTCTCAGCCTCAATCCCCAACCAGCGAGCACCTTTCTTCACCCCTCGACATACACGACGACAATCCTCAGCAACGCAGCGCGATATCTGATACTGCACGTCAAGAACGATTAGCGGCTCTTGAGCGACGGCAGAATAGGAGCACTGGCACGACCGATGATACTGCCGTCGCTGCGCCACAAGATCCTCAACCGTTCGATGGCAATCACACCAAGCGCACTGAGTTCCGTCGCCTGGTGGATCCAGGCATCATGCGACCGAATTCTAAAGAAGTCGCATTGAGATCGTTGCGCGTAAATTTAAAAAACCTTTCGTTCACGCGAGCTGCGGACTAAAGTAAAAACACGACGTTTATGTTTCACGTTGCGTCCACTAGACGCTATCTACAATCGCAGAGAATCTACTTCGAGAGCCTGACAATCCCAAATTTTGTCAGTTCAAGCCAACGAATACTATCATCAAGCGAGATCTCGTGGAGCCCAAGGGCGCGCTCGAGTATGCGGTCGCGGTCCGTCTCGCAATCTCTCTCTCCCTCTCCCTATTGATCCCCCCCCCCCACTTACTCAATGATATTTCGATCGATGCAGATGGGTTTTTTCCCTGAGGTTTTTAACACTGCGTTTTACATTAAGGATAGCGAGCTTTCGACCTTACGCACTGCATAATCCCTCTCGCAGGTCGATCACTTCCAACCGTATTACACCTTCAACAAGAAGCACATGACGGAACTGCGCATCGGCGCTGCGATACTGCACGAGGCGATGCAGACAGCCGAAAAGGAAGAAGACGAAGGACTGAAGGTGAGGACGGCCAAAGCGGAAGAGGAGTTGCGGAAGAAGCGGGTGTGTGTGCTCTCTTCTCTTTTCACCGTGGATATTTCGTCCTCTGGGAATTCAATTATTATTCTTGTTTCAGGCAAAGGAAGCGTTCTTGGACGACCGCGAGACGCAGAGGCTCCGCGCAGAGCGAGAGAGAATTATTCGGCACCAGAAACAAGAGGAGAGAAACCCTGCTCAGTTACCCACGACGACATGAACAGGACGTTAAAGACTTGCCCGTCGTTCTGTAGGAAGGTCACCAAAGTGTATATGTATCTTCACTCCGCACGCGCATACAACTCCCATTACAGATGCTTGTAAAACAGTCAAAGTTCAGCCATGTCTATAAAATGTGGTATTGCATAAACCTGCTAGGATGTGGCAAGGGGGTGAAGTAAGATGTTTCTAAGTGCGCAACAGTTGTTGGACAACTTGAACTCTCTCGGCCTGTGTGCCGGTCGTATGGGAATCGATCGCGTTGACCCTATTCAGAGGCCAAACGACGCATGCCAGTTTAGAATCGATCAGGGCCAAAGGAACCTGATCAACAATAAGTGTTGAGAGGAAGAGAAAGTTGTTACCCCCGATTTAGAGGTGTCTACGATGTGAAGGCAACAAGTAAATGATGCTCACCGGTCCGAAGTGATTGCTGTCCTCAGAGTTGAAGGGCGCGTCACCCTCCAGCCATCCGTGGCCGTCAGGAATGACGACTTCTGTGTCTGGGTAAGGTGGCAGCGTCTTTACCTGGTGAGCAAATCACACGACGGAGCGCAGGTGAGATGATTAAGTTTTGAGAAGGGAAGAAGAGATCAGTGAAATAGGCTACACTACGTACCTTGTCACCTGGAAGTGCAACTAACCGTTTAACGAGAAGCTTTCCGTATTCCTGCGGTGACCTACATCCGGTGTGCCATGATCAGGTCAGCGTGCTTTCCTTTGTATAGATGAAGGTGTGAAATGGTGTATAAGATTGAATGGGAAAGATGCATTGCAATCAAACGGTGGTGTAGGCGGAAAGTGAAAGAGAGAAAACGTACCAAAACGCAACGATATTTCCGCGCTCGTACTTCCGCTTCATCACGATAGACCAGCGATTAAAAAGCACGATATCTCTTGGGCGCGACAGATCAGGATTCAGCGTTGGCTATGCCATGCTTAACCAAATCAGTTTCTCAGGCCGAAAGACAGCGGTGTACTATGCGAACGCGAAACGAAACGAAACGAACCTGCATGCTGTTGCCTGTCACCATACGCATCGTACATCCAAATCGCGTGAAGACCACCATGGTGGGCAGCCAGAAGAGCACGGAGCCCACGCATCGCACGAAAGGTCGGTTTGAAGAGACATTTTTCCAGCAGTTGTAGGCATTGCCAACGAGGCGAAATAGATGGCTTGAGTTGTGCATAACATAAAACAGTTCAGTCGATTCAATTCCTGCGGCGCACGTGAGCGGTGCGCGTCTAAATTTCTTCCACCGGCAAGCTACTACTGTACTGTAACAAAAGTCAATCAGGGCACAAACAGCATCTCTTTCGACAATTCTAGCCCCAGCTGTGCCACGGCGTACAAGACACCCTCACGCGACATCCGGTTCTTCCAATGCTCTGACTCCTACCGCAGATATAACTCAGCATGAGCCGAGGGTAGTTCCAAACTAAACACAAACATACCGTGACTGGGACACAGACTGGCCAGCCCTCTTTCACGTTGAGAATGAAGCGTAATTCGCTCAGTGTCGTTTTCGGGATTTGGGGTGGTGGTTCTTAAAAGCAACAACAGCAACCAAAAAAAGGTCTCAATCATCATGAATGATGGATGATGGAAAGCAAAACAAGAATCGTTGCTGTACGAAGCGAAGCACGTACCGATTTCAGGCGATAGCGGTTGTCCTTTTAATGAATGCTCAGGGTGCGTGAAACAAGCATATCTGAACCGCTCCAGGGCTTTCCCGCAAGCAGATAGTGGGTGCCAGCTAAAATCTTCCTGGAAAGTGAAGGTGAACTAATAAACCCCATCCGAGGCATTCAAGGTCTTAAAGAGTAACATACTGGGTCGGCCAAATAAGAAGGCGAGTATTCTCCTTTATACTTCATCTTCTGACAGTTGTGAATGTAGTAACCTGCACCACCGGACTATCAGCATTCGAGATCTAAACAAGCTTTTTCCGGAAGTGCCCTAACCCATGTATAAGTGTTTCAATTGTGGGACGCCAGCATCGTGGAGTTCCTTTGCCAAAGAGATTTCGCGCAAAGCACTGAGCTGAGGATAGAGGATGGCCACAAGCTCAGACACTGTGTTTTATGACACGCCACGCCAGGCTGACCTTTCCGAGGGAAAACTTCTCGTACTCTTTCTCCCACATGAAGTATACACTCGAGACGCAGCTCGGCAATATGTCTATCACGCTCATGGCGACAAGTCGTCCGTCAAGACGATAAAGTTGATGATATGA
>QLOU01000385.1:0-34835 GCA_003313715.1 Russula abietina
ATACTGCAGGATGTCTCTTCACCGTGCTCTCTGCAACCCCTTCAAAACTTGGCCCTTCTCCCACGTTCAGTACAAGGCCCGGCCATGCCGGACACTCCCACTCCGCATCCGGCTGTGCCGGGGACAACGGTGAATTCGGGGAGAGTAAGAACCCACGCTGGATGGAGCTCACGAGAGCAGAGATTGGTGTTTTCGCTACTGTCACAGCCCCAAAGTTCTGAACAGGGTGCACCTGTGCCGGAGTGGGCACGGGCGAACGTTCATTGGCTGCTTCCACGTTGTTTTCCGTGTCGTTCGATGTCGGCAATGCTATTTGGTTATCTTCTGCAGGAACAGGTGACGCAGGCAAAGGTATGTCGGCAGGTCTCACTTCCGGGCTAAGCGGCAATGGCGTTGCTATTGCTGCAGCGGGTATATCCACCTTTTTCGAGGTAGCCTTCGGGGGTACTGCTTTATGTCTTATTCGAATCGTCAACGGCTTCGTTGGTCCCTTAGCAACTGCGCGGCGTTCCTTCTCCTCATTGGCTGCCTTCATACGTGCCAGTTGAGAGAGAGTCGGTTGCATGGCGCCACCCGTGCGCACCGCTACCTTCTTCGGGGGGTGTGTTAGTGTTTCCGCACCACCGTTTGTGGGTTGCGAACCCTTTTGAACCACGGGAGGTGCACCTTTAGGTTCGTTCTTTTTCCTCGTTTTGGCCTCTTTGCCGCCTTCACCGATTGAGCGACTAGACGCGGATGATTTGGGCCGATTGAGTGAAGAGGAATCAGGCATTTGGCCATCCCTTTTTCTCCCTGCCCCACCATTTGGGATCTTTGGGTTAACTTTTGTGTTCTTGGCATCGAATTGCGGTTTAGAGGTGTCTTTCTTTCTTTCTGTTGCTTCCATGTGAACCCTTTTCTCGAAAATGAGAACAGGAGGTTGTGGCGGCTCAAGTCCAGGGCGTTTGGGTACAGCAGACATTGTCGCTGCAAACTGACTGACAACCCGATTTGCGTCCCTCACAGCAGATGATTTTGGTCCGTGTCGCACGCTATCCAGTCGTGAGCTACATGTCAAGTGTGAGTGGTACACTTCCGTCTACACGCAATGAACTTACCGTCTGAAAACTACCTCGACCTCTGCTGAACCCCTCGTTTCTCGGGACATCAATAACGGCTTGGATGCTGGTGGCCTTTGCGCCTCTGGCAACAGTACTCGTTGCGGTCCTCCTAACGATCTCTCCTTGACGGTTATTGCCTCTGCCCGCAGAGGGCCCGCATACTGTTTGGGCGGGGGGGCAAATGTTTGTGTCGAGTCAGGCCTAAGGACATGTGTAGCCGTCTTCGAAGAGCACGCCTCTTGTGGTCGCGCAAGTACTTTGAGTTGTGACCTTCCTATGTCCGCGGGATGTCCCAAAGGCGCCTGTGACTCTGATTGTGCTTGTTGGCGACGCTGAGGGACAATTGCAGGAGGAGGCATATTGTCTTTGTTCTTTGACGAAGGCCCAGGTCCAGAGTGTCCAATGTTTGGTGCTATTATGGGTTCTGCTTCACTGCGTGTGGACTTCAACGCCATCACTGTAGATGACTTGGTAGCAGATACGGAAGAGGCTGCAGAACGATGGTGTGCCATGGAAGTAGCCGGTCGAGGACGAGTTTCCTCCCATTTTGACGGTGCAGAGGCCAGAGAAGATGTAGGACGTGTCACGGGAAGTACATGCGTCGATTGCGATGACTGTGGCCGGGAGTTACCAGCGATATCAATATTAAGATACTTCTTCATAGTTGGTGAAAGTGGTGCCGAAAAGCTGTATCATAGGTTAAGAGGCAAAGCTCCGAGTGACAGAAATCATCACGCTTACCTTTCGACCCTTGCAGGAAGCAAGATTTTATACGCATCGAATACATGCCTACTGACCTTGCGAACATCGGCGCTCGCATCCGTGGCGGTCAGCTTGATTGCACCTTCTATTTCCCTGGCGCGCGCATCTCTCTCGAGGTCAGGAGGATTGAAACATTGCACGCATGCAAGAAGACTTTCTATCGCGATCAAGCGGAGGGTGACGGACTTTTCGCGAAGAGCACGGACAAAGTAGGGTAGAAGGGAGATGAGTTGCGTTTGGTCAATGATTATTTGTATGGTTGTCTTCGCTCGAGAGATGAAAACTTTGTTTGGGCGGGAGCAAACGGATAAAAGGGTTGGTACAAAAAGAGGCACAAGTGGCTCGAAAGAAGGACCTAGTCCCGTGGCAAGGACACCGATACATTCGACGGCGGTAGCGGAAAGACGGGAACGCTCGGAGGCAACCGCGGAGATGATCGAACGATGCATCGAACGTA
Source organism: Russula abietina (assembly GCA_003313715.1). Lineage (NCBI taxonomy): Eukaryota > Fungi > Basidiomycota > Agaricomycetes > Russulales > Russulaceae > Russula > Russula abietina. The sequence goes on from QLOU01000385.1 coordinate 2,320, forward strand.
TGTAAGAGGTTAGAATCGTGGGGAAGTCACACGCGCCACCCTTTGAGAGCGCAATGATCCTGAGGAGAGCGTTACCGATGGTGTCCCACGTTTCCTCTGTCTCCACAAGAGAGAGTGATGCGTGTGCATGTTCCAACTCTTCTGCTAAGATAGATTCGGAATGACACTAATGTAGCGAGAATTTTAAAGCTAAACCACCTGTATTAGAGAAGAAGAGGGCTTACCTCTATGACCGACGGTATATTTGGTCTTGGAACCATGTAGGGGGAGGAAAATAAGGACAAGAGTGTCCACGGGTCGCGTTCAGTTCGTGTTCGTCACGTGATCGTATCACCAGATTCGGAGTTTGGGACCGGTCCGAGTCAGGGTGAGTCGATGCTATTTGGACGTATCGTCGTCGGATTGAGACAGAGATATCTGCACACCATGTCCACTTCACATGGCCGTCCTCTCTCCGCGGTGCAGATACGTCAAGCATTTTTTGATTACTTTCAATCCAACGGTCACACATACGTCCCTTCGTCGTCCACCATCCCGTATGAAGACCCGACCCTTCTTTTTGCCAATGCTGGCATGAATCAGGTACGTGACTGCCAACCGTCAATAGTTTTCCGTACATGTTGAACAACTCCCCAGTACAAATCGATTTTTCTTGGAAGCGTTGATCCTCATTCCGATCTCGCAAAACTGAAACGTGCCTATAACAGCCAGAAGTGCATCAGAGCGGGTGGAAAACATAACGGTACGTGATGCTCTCACTATATACACATATGTCATCGACAATTGCATACTCCCAGACCTTGATGACGTTGGTAAAGACTCTTATCATCATACCTTCTTTGAGATGCTCGGCAATTGGTCATTCGGTGATTACTTTAAGGTGCGCTGCCTTACCCTATTACAACTCCTCGTAATAGATCGGCCTCCCAGAAAGATGCCATCCGATATTCTTGGGACATGTTGACCAATGTCTACAAACTCGATAAAGACCGACTATACGTGACCTATTTTGAAGGCGACCTAAAGAACGGGATCGACCCTGACCTCGAGGCACGGAGCCATTGGTTGGATGTTGGCGTTGCTGAAAGCCACATCATTCCGGGCAGCGCAAAAGATAATTTTTGGGGTACTTGGGTTGTCTTACCGTTATCTTGACTTTATCTCAACTATTGCAGAAATGGGCGCTACAGGTCCTTGCGGACCTTCAAGGTATCGACTGAAGCCCTGAATGCCCCTTATCTGCTCTCACTCATTCTCGTTCAGTGAAATTCACTACGATCATATAGGTGGCCGTGATGCCTCCCACCTTGTCAATAAAGACGATCCTCTCGTCGTGGAGATTTGGAATAATGTCTTCATACAATTTAATCGCGAGGATGATGGCGTCTTAAAGCCCCTTCCCGCCAAACACGTTGACACTGGCATGGGCTTTGAGCGCCTTGTTACCGCCATTCAAGGCGCACGATCTAACTATGACACAGACGTCTTTACTCCAATTTTCGCTCGGATCCAAGAGGTCACCAATGTGCGGCCTTACACAGGCAAGTTCGGTAAGGAGGATGTAGATGGGATCGACACGGCGTATCGTGTGGTTGCGGACCATTTGCGCACCCTCACGTTTGCGTTGAGTGATGGTGGAGTGCCAAATAACGTTGGCCGTGGTTATGTCCTCCGCCGTATCCTCCGCCGTGGTGCCCGGTACGCGCGCAAAAAGCTCGGTGTCTCTATCGGATCGTTCTTCTCTTCACTTGTCCCGACGCTTGTTGAGCAACTCGTGGGTCTCACGTTATAAATGTGTTTTGTGGCGACAGACTGAACTCAATATCTAGGCCCATGTCTATCCTGAACTCACCAAGAAGACAATAGAAATCAAAGAAATACTCGACGAAGAGGAAGAATCGTTCTCACGAACCCTCGACCGCGGAGAGAAACTATTTGAACAGCATGCGAGTGCTGCGCTCCAAACTGGTTCGAAAGAGCTAAACGGGAAAGATGTCTGGCGACTGTATGACACGTACGGTTTTCCGGTTGACCTCACATTACTCATGGCTGAGGAGCTTGGCCTTGGAGTTAATAACAAGGAGTTTGAGGAGGCGCAGACGGCAAGTAGGGAGGCAAGTAAGGCTTCGCTCAAAGTGGGATCGAAGGATGTCGTGAAGCTCGATGTCCACGATATAGCGGCCCTCGAGAACAACGTGAGTGTGCCCAAGACTGACGATTCCGCAAAGTTCGGTAAGACTCTCGTTCCCAGCTATTACCTGGTCTCACGCACTACACAAAGGCATTGGCAACATTGATGCGAGCATCAAGGCAATATACCACAGGAAGGCATTTTTCCAATCAACGCAAGACATTCCAACGGATGCTGTTTTTGGAGTCATCCTCGACCAAACGAGTTTCTACGCAGAGGCCGGGGGACAAGAGTATGACACTGGCAACATTGTGATTGATGGCATCGCGGACTTTGAGGTCACCAATGTGCAAGTATTTAATGGATACGTATTGCATATCGGCCGTCTCAAGTATGGGAAGCTCTCGGTCGGTGACAGCGTAGTGTCATCTTACGATGAAGTGAGTCAGCCCTATACTCCGCTGTTCTTTCTTGAACCCCCGCTTCTAGCTCCGGCGTTGGCCACTTCGTAATAATCACACGGCAACGCACATCCTGAACTTCGCCTTACGCGAGATTCTAGGCGACCACATCGACCAGAGAGGATCGCTTGTCGCCCCAACCAAGCTCCGCTTTGACTTCTCCCATAAAGCTCAGATCCCACTTCCAGAGCTAGAACGCATTGAACGTATGAGCGTCGATTGGATCAAGAGGAATGTCAAAGTATTTAGCAAAGATCTCTCACTGCCCCTCGCCCAGAGGATCCCTGGTCTCCGAGCTGTTTTTGGCGAAGCGTACCCGGATCCTGTACGGGTTGTGTCGCTTGAATATGATGTAGATGAAATTGCACAGGATATCGAGAACCCAAAATGGCGAAGTACTAGTATCGAATTTTGCGGCGGAACGCACGTAGCACGCACGGGGGATATCAAGGACGTTGTGATAACCGAGGAGTCAGGCATCGCGAAGGGCATCCGACGGATTGTTGCCGTCACCGGGCACGAAGCGCATGATGTAACGCGTATGGCCGACGTTTTCGAGACTCGAATTAATCAAGTTGAACAATTGACTGGGAAGACGAAGGATACGGCAATGAAGACGCTGAGTGTAGTATGTAATGCTTTGACTCACTTGTAGAGGCTAAGAAACATGGCTTTTAGGAACTCGGCCAGGCGGACATCTCGTTACTTCGCAAGTCAGAGATGCGCGACCGCTTGACATCGCTGCGTAAGGCTTTCGACAAGGAGACCAAGGAAAGGGAGGCAGTTGCCAACAAGGCGGTTCGTGAGGTTCATATTTTCTCACCCCCGTCAGCTGAGATTTCCTGCCTGCTCAGGCTGTTGAAACCGTTGGAGCGTTTTTCCACAAGAACCCACAAGCTGAAGGTTACTTTGCAATTGTCGATGTTGAGGGGAATGCAAAGGTAGTTTGCCCCCTCCCTCCATATCTGAATGCCCCGTGAGCCCTTTCTTTTATCTCTCAGATTCTCCAGGCCGTTGTACTTCAAGCAAAAAAACTCGGCAAGGCTGTATATGTCTTTAGTGTCGACTCCGAAAGTGGCAAGGTCGTACATGTTAACCACGTACCTGGGTCACTGAGGTCGATAGGCTTCGACGCGCGTACTTGGGCAGCTCGTGTAACGGAAATTCTTGGGGGAAAGGTAGGTACCCTCTTATATGAGTCCTGTGACGGTATTAAAGTGGAAATAGGCCGGCGGCAAAGAAGATGGCGCGCAAGGTGTCGGCGTCAACACTGACAAAGTCAGGGAAGCTCTAGAAGTAGCACAAAAATATCTACTTGATGGGAAGGCGTAGATTCTTGACTGTAGTTTTGCGGATTTAAAGGAAGATGAGCATCACAGTGATAAGGTCGGGCTGCATTTTGTATGTAGTGCATATGGTACATATGGTAGAGTGAGAGTGCGAAAAACGCCGATAGGACACCCTAGAAACGCTATTGCATTATTTACAACATAGTAATAGGTAATGGGGAAAACCGATTAAGACAAAGAAATCTGCAGCGTACTACTCTCGACACTTTGACAAGCAAGGTCTTTGAGCTCTTCCACTGCCTCTCGCCTCTCGATACGTCTTGGGGCGCGCCATGAACTCTCGAAGACAATCCTATGTAACGAGGGGGGTTGATAAAAAGAGGTTTTAGAGTATTCGAGCTGGAGATCGCTAGGATTTTCAGGGAGACCAGCTCGCGCAGTAAAATCAGTCCATTTTCGCTGCAAAGACGCATGGGGGTTCAATACGTTCAGTTCGAGCCTTCTTGATACTTCTGTTGTCGATATCGCTTTTGTTGACCATAATTGTTGACCTAGAGCTTCTATACAATCATCGTCTTTGGATGCCAAAAGCCTGAATGGCGGTTTCGACATCGACATGATCTACTGGTCGTTTGGGGGCACAAGACGAGAAACCTTTGCCAAAGTTCCACTGAAGGCAGTGCAGATATGTGAACACCGAATGCACTGGCCTTGTTTGGGCTCGCATATGTATGTGGAAACCCAACAGCTTTTCGGCTCGGGTCGGACCAGAAACTCCGCAATAATTGCATATCATTACTCCTAGTACAGAGAGGCTTAACCACGCTTCTTCGACACACCAACCGTCTTTCCCCGACGACCTGTAAATGAGTCAAATAAGCGTGATCCCAAGCTGACGAAAGGGTGACTGACCAGTCGTCTTTGTGTGCTGTCCACGTACACGAAGGCCCCAGAAGTGGCGAAGACCACGGTGAGCGCGAATCTTCTTGAGGCGCTCAAGGTCATCACGTAGCTTGGAGTCCACACCGTTTGACAAAATTTGTGAGGTTTTGCCGTCGACAATGTCACGCTGACGATTCAGGAACCATACAGGGATCTTGAATTGTGTCGGGTTTTGAATAATTGTCACCAATCGCTCCAGTTCGTCCGAGTTAAGCTCACCCGCTCTGGAAGGCATGTAAGAGTATGTTTAATAACGATCTAGAATACCAACGCACCGTTTGTTGAGATCAACGTCTGCCTTTTTGCAAACAATGTTCGCGTATCGCCGTCCAACACCCTTGATCTCTGTCAGAGCGTACATGACTTTGCGTTTGCCATCGACGTTCGTATTAAGCAAACGCAAGATGTGCTGCTTTGTGATTAGACAGGATCCTTTGAAAAGAAAGCCAAATAGGAACCTGAAATTGTTGATGGGCTTCAGGAACGACGAGTGACATGGTAGGCAGGGCAAGAGTTTATGTCTGTTGGAGGCAGCTTGTCAGTGTCGTCATCATCCAAACCTCGATTGGCCCAACCACCCCCAGGCATCCGTTCATTTCAGTTCAAAAATTCTACGTTGAGGAGCAAACGGAAACCTGACTGCCAGGGATGAAAAGAAAAGTGCAGACATCAACATACCTTGCTAAGATTTTGGACGAAGGGCGGCACAACTGGGTGAGATTTGGGCTTTACGGGGCTGTTACTTTGTGACACCACACGTCACACGTTCTCACATTTCATGACTAAGGTAGTCTCATCCGTCCGCATCCGCATCCGCATCCGCATTCCGCATGGCTAGGGTTTATGAATTTTACTACAGAATATATCTACTACTTGTATAAATTACATTGTGTCATAATTGAGGTGTGGAACAAGAGATCAAAATGGGAGTGTACGTAAACCATGCTGGAACTGGATGAGGCCCACCTTACACGCTTGACTGTAATACACATCTCTGTGGGCTGAGTGTGGGTTTAAGTGGTATAAGACTTCAGCGAACAAATTTGGCACAATTTGGCGAAGTTCCCTTATGATTGTAACAAGGAGGACAAGACAAAGTGATGAATGGCTAAGAGCAAGCTAGGAGTCGCCTCACATAGTCTTCCTCAGTCGCGGTCGCGGTGGCCAAAGAAAGTCACGGTCCGACCTGAGCCGGGACGACGTGCTCATCCCATGAAGTTATGTCCTCCTGTCATTGGGCCCTGCCTGCACAGCTGCATCCTTGGTACAAACCACCGACCCTTAAGCGCAAACCTTCTGCAATGTTAGCTCGTTCGGAATCTCCATTCCCTGTGGACGAGTATGATTCTGATTCGCGCGTAAAGCGGCAACGTCGTATCACGCTAGACCAAACACGTTCTAAGAAGCGCAACTTACCCTCACCCCCACAGTCTCCTATCGAGTCTAGTGATCAACACCTTCCAAAAAGGCAGCGGTGTACTACTCTTGAGCGCGGGTTAGAGATGCTCTCGCTCATCCCTTCCGCGCCGTCGGCCCAACAATCACCTGAGTTTGCGCCGTGCCTGCCTGCTCCCGTCTCTGCAGTCCTTGTGCGCCCTCCTGATTTCTCTTCGCGATGGCCCGAGGTGTCCTTGCCGATGCCTTTCTCTCCTCCAATCTCATCCACATCTCCATCTCCGTCACCTTCTACCTCGGTCTCGTTCACTTCCGCGTCCACATCCATGCCACCCAAGCCCACAGCAGATCTCTATGCGGCACCCGACGTCAAAATGCGCACTTCGTCGTGGTATGAACCTGAGAAAGATCGTATGTTTTTTCTTTTCATGCTCGTGTCGCCGTTCGTGTCCTCGGTAGTGCGTGAAAGCGCTTGCTGACGGAATGTATGCGCGTACCCGCCGCTTGTCTATAGGGATCGTTGTCACCGACTTGGACGTATCATCTGACGATGAAGCCGATGTTGTGGATGACGTACCGAAGCTACCGCGTGCCGTATTGAAGGCCCTGATGTGTGGTCCAGTACGCGACAGCCCATCGCTGGTGGCAGGATTACGTCTCTCACCACCCCGACTCTCACAATCGATGGGGCCTCCGTTACTCGATCCAGCAAGAGAGTCCATGGGTTTGGATGAAGCTATGGACGTTGAGCAGTAGGGTTGTCTCTGTTTGTACCCTTCATACTGTACGCATCAACGTACCCAATTACTTCTCACTTGACGACTATTTTATACTGATGTGTTCGCCACAAACCAATTTCTGGGTCGTTATCAAACTTAAATGGCTTTTTAAAGCATTCGCAAGGGCTGACTGGGCATCTGACTCTCATATATTTCACAACAGAGTACTTCATTACTTTGACAGGTGGCCAGCACTGTAAGCGCACGGAAAGAGAACCTTTTGTTTTTAAATAGCTCAGAGTCCAGAAATTTACAGAACGACGAGCACAATCATGGTGTTACCAACATATTTTGGGGCTACATGTGGTGTTAAACCATATGGGACATGCATCTAGATCATCAGGAGGCAACTTGAACAGTATCGCATAACATAGCCAATTTGTGAACACAGACAGCGCACCGAAAACATAACCTCTCCAAGCCTCTCTGCCCTATCCAATACAGAAAAACCAAGGGTTATGTCCTCCCAGATTGTGGACCACCATCTGGCCCATAGAGACCTTCGGCGATATTGAGCCGGGTGTGATGGTGCCGTGCATGAGCATGTGGATGGGGAATGTGGTGCATCTGCATTACACTAAATGGAGAACGGAGCACGCCTGGCGCGGGGCTCGCCGCCGTATGAACAGCGGCTATCTGCGAGGGGAGCGGTGGTGCTGAGGTTGATGTGGGAGGAACGGCTGGTGCCGCCTGAGGCGGTGCATGGAAACCGCGGAGTCCAGCGTGGGAGTGTGTCGACTGGCTCGGAGCCGGGTTTTGAGCTTGAGGGTGAGAATGGACGCGCATGTCTGGATAGAGCGTAGGTGAAGATGACGATTGCGGTTGTTGGGACTGTATCTGATGGTACGGTACATTCACAAGATTCACGGGGTTAGGCCTGGGAGCCGCCGGAAACTGTGTGACAGACGGCTGCTGTTGCTGTTGCTGTTGCTGCTGTGTAGGCGCAGGCGCAAGAGTGGGTACGGGGGTGGATGGGTGTGCCTGCGGTGGAGGTAGAGAGGCTACTGGTCGAGGTGGATGCGATGCGACGGGGGACGGTTCTGGATCAATAGCCATGTCGCGTGGTGAACCATCTCCATCGTCGCGCTCGTCGTCATCATCACGGGCCACACCAGCTTCAGGTGCAGCGGCCTTTTGAGCGGCGATTTCTTCGGCAGTGAGGAAGCGACCACCAGGCCCTCGCGGGCGACGCATGGCATGTTTGTGGCGTGATTCATGGAGATATGGCTGTTTGAAAGAGTGTGAGTTTGCAAATGAGAAAAAGTTCGACGACATTCCAACAACAGATATGGGTAGGTACCTTTCGTTTTTGGGAGAGACGGTGAACCTCTTCAAGGCGTGCGCGAGCGACGCGGCGTTTGAGGATGCGATAATACTGCTTTGCGTTTACATAAAGAGGTTCATCGTCTATAGGTGGCTCGGGCTGAGGTGTATGGGAAGGCGGGGATGGATCTTGGGAGAACGGCGACTGGGGTTCATTGCGAGGTGGGGAGGAGGGTGCCGCGGAAGGAGGGGGGTGGTCATTTGTTGAGGGAGGGCGGTTGTAAAAACCGTAAATGTGAGGAGCTGTTGAATGGGGATGATAAGTGAGGGCTGACATGGAAGGAGAGAACATACGATGGTACTGGTCTTGGACGACGTCATGGGAGTCGGGGAATGGCTGGTGTTGAGGAGGTAGTGGATAGGCGGCGGGATGAAAGAGCTGATTGATTCCTTCCTCCATGATTGGTCCGTTCACCGTTCACCGTCACGGCGGGCTCGAGCTTGACCCAATCCAATCCTGCCATTTCCTCCTGGGAAAACGTCTCGTCACGTGTACATCTCTCTCCCTCTTACCCTTCCAATGGACGCAAAACTGTATGTCTCCCTCCATCCTCACTCCCCCTCGATCTGACTCTCCCAAAGCAAATCTCTCAAGGTGGCAGATCTCAAGGAAATTTGCTCACGTGCAAATATCCCCACCACCACAAGGTCAACAAAGGCCGACCTCATCGCAAAGATCCTTGCAAGTCAATCCGCAATAGACGCGTACAACGCCAAGTACCAACTAAATGAGAACGCTGCTCCTACATCCAAGCCTGCACCCCTCTCTGACCATGATAACATAGTGAGTGGAATCGCGTCCAAATCACGCGTCTCGCTTACAGACTGCCTGTAGCTTGCTCCCCCCGAAGAGTGCGCCGATGTAGCCCTTCTCTCTTCCCTTTTCTTTCTAATACACCCTAGGGTCGATTGGACATTAGTGGAACCATCACATGTCGTTCCTGTTCCCGCTGCTGCGTCAAATTCTTCGTCAACGAAGCCTGCCCCCGCTCCGGTACGAGTGGACCCATCTTCCACAATTTGCCTCAGCTTATCTGTTCAGGCTAAGCCGAAGTCAAAAGTCCAAAAGACAGTTAATAGTGGCCCTGTGACATCCAAGACACCGGTGTCTGCACCCGCCACTTCGGCCGATGAGGAGCTGGAGAAGCGTAAAGCCCGTGCCGCGCGCTTTGGCATTGCTCTTGTTGAACCTCCTAAGCTCAAAACAAAGCCTACTCCTGGTCTTGCTNCAAAAGACGTCAAAGCAGCCGATGTAAGACAAATGCTCTTCAACGTAACGTTTTGGTGACACGTTGCACCTATAGGACCCTGAAAAGCTTAAGGCGCGCGCGGAGCGCTTTGGCACCGCCAAGCTGGAGCAGTCCGGGGCTACAACTGTTGCAGCTGTGAACAGCAAGAAGCGTTCCTCCGTTGTCGTAGAAGAAGTTGATCTGGATGAGCAGGAGCGCCGGCGAAAACGCGCAGAGCGCTTTGGAAATCCTGTAGTGGTACGTTTTTCCAAGTTAAATTTTCGGATGATTCGTTGCTGTTTACGCGAACTTGGCGCAGGGTGCTAAGGCTTGATATCCCGCATTTCAGCTCTCTGTATTTACTAATGACTTGTTGCCTTTGTGAATATTATGCACTATTATGATTAGGGGTGCTACCGGTATGCGCACTACTGTACCGTACACGTGGCATACTGTAAATCCGGAATTTATTCTGTCATGTAGCAGATTCAAATCGTTGTCTCCGAAAACTTGAAGGCTGTCCAAAATCCGTACAAATGTGCAAGATGTACCGCTGTCGTACACCGTGACTGCCCGAAAAGGCTGTCTGATTGATCTGTACAAATGTAATGTCCATCTGCTGTACATGAAGTCCGTATAACCATAATGTGATGCACTCAGCAGTTGAGGTGCTCTCTGCTGCCTGCTGAGGGAGAAAATTGCCGCACGCGATATGCCCGTGAGCCGAGGCATGCAATACAATACATCTAGTGTTGCCGGCAGCCCGGTATCACACCGTCTGACTCTCACACTACTAGGTATTTTCACCGCACTTCGAAACCGGGTTCAACACCGGTGTAACTCTGAGGTTGCTTTGAGGGACTCGGGTAAATTGGATCCCCCTCTTTTAAAATTCCTCTCTGAGCACACAGCATTGCAAGGGCTTGATTGAATGTTGAAATGTTGAAACCCAAACTACTTCTTTCCTCCAAATTCTGTAATGGTTTGGTTTGCAGTACAGTGCCGGGCTCCGAGTCAGCTCGAAATCCAGAACTTGGGCTCAGTGTATACCTGCCAGCAGTGCAGCTAGTGCAGGCTCATGCTTGCTCAGGACATGAGCCAAAGTCTCAGTCGGGCCCTAAGCCCGTTCAGCAACTCCGGTTTCAAAACCGGCGCCTGCCAAAATTGCATGGTCCGGTTTCGAAATCACCCATTCTGCCAAATTTGGATGCACTTTGGTGGGGCCAGTTTTGAAACTGGAGTTGCTGAATGGGCCCTAATTAGGCCCATGTCCTGAACAAGCCTAAAATAGCCAAGATCTGACTGTCTGTCTAACATTGCATATATGGCGACTTTCCAGCGGGCAAGCACTGATTTGCCATGGGTAAAAAGAACTAAAAATAATACATTTACTAACCAGTTTTTACAGTAAGTAACTAACAACACTAACAGTTTGGTGATGTATAAACCATGCAATAATATTACTCTTAAAGTGCACATTGGTTAGTATGTACTAACAGTTAAATAAAGCCTATAAAGGCACACTATTTTTTTTAAAACCGGTTTTCAGTTGTTTTGTGCTTTATTTTCGCTTACAGGTTTTCGCTTATTTCTTATTTCGCTTTCCAACCGATGAGATAAGGGCGTAAGGCGTTGTTAGGCCGCGTCAGGAACCGAAGGGAAGTCAAACTCGCCACCAGATCCGTTTCTAACCTACCCCTAAATACAGTACAGTTTGGTTTACAGCAATTCCCGATTGGCGAGTCACCAATAGGAAGCAAAAAAAAAAGTGCAGCTTGCGGTGTTTTATACTGCTGGATCGAACTGTAGGCGATGGTGGGACTAGAGACGTTAGACCGGTGACCGTCTCTCGGAGAATCCTAAAGAGGGATAGCTCCCTCATTTACAAGAGCCTGGTCATGAGGCCACGGACGGGTACATCATCAATATTAAGTTAGAACGTAGGTTATGCCTCAGTTAGACTCATGGTAAATGTGTGGAAATGTGACTGTGACCCCGTGGCCGAGCTGCCCGCACGGGGGGCAGTGACGATATCAGTCATTATCTCGACTGTTCTCTCATAAACTTTTTGTCTCATAAACCGTTTTATTTTGTCATTACCTCGATTCCTCCACACCTTCCTCTCCAAGCCACCAAGTTATGGGCCGTGGCGTGATCTATTACATTTTCCAGCGTCCCCGGTTCTGTTGCTGTCTTCCCGTTCGCATGGGTGTTATCATTATGTCTTTTCTCGGGATTTTGCTCTCTGGTTTGCTCTCTATCGTTTGTTGGTTCGAGGTTTCTCGTGCGTATGCCCCCCTTATAACCTGATACTTGCATTAACCGGCAAGGTAATTGAAGGGGGAGACGCACTTACGAGCAAGCAACACTCGTCCTTTATTGGGGGTGCATTCGTCGCAACGCTGCTCCTCCTCATCTCAATCGTCGGGTACGTTTCGCATGTCTCAATATCGCAACCATACTAATGGTGATGGTTTGCCTCTTGTCTATGTAGCCTCGTCGGTGCCATCGTGCGCAAGCTGACCTTGGCAACCACTTACACCATCGGGTTATACATCCACTTCGTGATCAACCTCAGTGTAGCCACCTACCTTCTCTTTTTCATCCTACACGCCACACATACAGACACCGTCGCCCTCTGCCAGAATGTGCTCAAAAATCAGCAGTCCAAGGATGAGTGTGATACAATCTTCGACTCCATTCGTGGTTTATATGCCGGAACTGCCTCTCTGGTCCTCGCAGTGGAGCTTTGTGAGTGATCCAACCCCGCTAGTCCTTAATATATCCGTTCCCTTCTCAAATTCTTGTTCTGTCCTTCCCTTTATACGAAAATTAGACGGCGCGATCATCGCAACGCGCTACGTCTATCAACTGCGTGGAGAGAAGCGGGCGGCACGAATGCCGAAGCATATACGCCTCGAGTCAGATTTAGGGCGTCTTATGCCTGGCATAGTGCGTTACACAGATGCGAGTGGTGCTACGGTGTACAGTTCGCATTCCTACCAGCCAATGAAGGGCCACGCACGCGGGGCGTCCACATTTTCACTGGCCAAAAATACCGAAGGGTGGCCTGATGATATTCCCAGTGCCGGGCTACATGATACGGAGAATCATGAAGCCCAAGGCTCTGAGGACGAGGACCGGGAGGACGATGGTTATGAGGGTCATGGACATGAGGACCAGGGAGACGATGGTAATGGGGACCGTCATCCCCCTGGGCTACATGAAGTCCGGCTTTGAGGACGAATATTAGGGCGACAATCATGAATATGAGGCCCAATGATCGAAATGCGCCTTTTCGATTTCGAACATGCGGAGATATGTATCTGAATGTTTGTGGAGAGGGATATATCTTACTAGCATTTGATTGCTTAAGCACATATTATGTAGAACAGAGGACAGACTGTAGCATATCAGATACCCGAATTTATCTCTACTTTTGCCAGTTTGATGGCAAAAACAAAAATGGCCTGAGGAGGCGTGGCCCCGGCGGAGGCGCCACCGTCGCACGACACTCCAGTGCGCGCCTGGCACAGGTTGCTCACATAGCTCGTCCCTTCGGACGTTTGTCTGTTGACGCAGGCAAAAGATATTGCTCCTGTTCACGGCACCATCATACATGTGATGCCCATTCGACATAATGCCATGCACATTCGATATGCTACCCAGCGGCAGCACATCATTGATTCCGTGCGTCTGCCCCCCTCGCTTAGATGACCTGTCTACAAACCTGCTCACTTATTGTGCTCGGTAGCTTGATACGCTGCTCTACCAACTCCATGTTTTATCCTTCTTACTCGCACCCTCCATCCTCACCCTCTTCGTTCGCGCCGCAGGGCAATTCCAACTATCACACCCTCGTGAATTTGGCCCCCAGCGCACACTACGCTTCCGCTTCATCCTTATTGGCATGTTCAATGCGAGCAGTATCTGGAACCATGCCTATGTGGGTGCTCCAGATGGGCGAGCGGCCGTGTTGGATTTTGTTGGGATGGGTACGTCTTGTTATGTCTTATTCACGCACCCTCAATTCACCTGCCTTGTCCCTCCGACAATATCACAGGATTCACACCATCACGCACGCAACTTCTTCTGCTCGATCTTCTCATCATTACCCTTTCAGTTGTTGTCACGACTATTGCATACGAAGCTACCTATGCGCGCGCGGTAACCAATGCGGCCATCCGGGCTACACTCGACTTAACACCTTCAAACGCTCACGCGTATACCGACCCACTCAGCCCCGCAGTACTTGAAGAAGGTACTGATCTCGTGCTCGATTTTCGCTCCTCTTTACTACTTCGGCATGTCCGTCAACCCCCATCCCCACCACCAGAAGACACCCAACTCCCTAATGGGGCTGCCGTAGTAGAAGGGCTGCGTATGTTGTTGCAGGCGCAACGCGCACTTAGGGAACGGCAGGAGGCTCGGCAAAACCCACTTGTGGTGGATGCCCGTGCCAGTGATGCGCAAGGGGAGGAGCGAGACCGTCGTGTGCCGGGCGGGATGGACCCACCAGAGGACGGTGAATGAACGTTGAAGTCATAAACGTTATTTACGGCGCATCCATTGTGCTACTGCATGCGACAGCTGAGAGGGGAGTGATTGGCTCTATGGCTGCTTTTCTGCTACGACCACATGGAGAAGGTACACTCAAACCATAAAGAGGGTGGATGAGAATGAGATGAGATGAGCGGGGTGGGTACTCCGTGGCATAACGAGTCACCCTCTGCGTTTCAACTACGTGGGTGTGAGTTGTGATTCTGTTATCATCATGAGAAATCAACTGCAGCGTACTGTTTGACGAAGACAAGCACCGAATTTGTCGAATTCTGCCTTGCAGGTATCCTTGTGAACATCGGAATATGTTGCGACGATGCACTTTCCATAGTTAGAAGCCTCCTTTGCGCATGTAGTCGTAGAGGCAACAGCGAGGCGCCTTAGAGGTGTTGTGACCGCTGTCGAGGTCGCCGCCAATGCTGTCGGTTGCATCGAAGCAAACTGCTTACGTCATCGAATAATCAGGGCGGTGTGTAAATACACGTGGCATTAATTGTGGCTCAGCGCTCCTGAGGCGCGTTCCGTTCATGCTGCTTCAAGCACGGCCGGTCACCCCACAACTTCCTGTAAGAACCGTGACGACCATCCTTGTGTCCTTATACTTCCACGATTGATGCTGGACACTAGTTTTCTTGTCGCCACTATCCTTGTGGTCATCACACTTCTGTTCTACATTTTGTACTGGGGCAGATTTCTTGCGTTACTTATTGGCCTTTCTCTTCGTGTCATCCTCTGGAATAGAGGGGGCTCTAGCGTATGGATTCAAATTGGCGCGTCACCACTCTCCTTGACCCTTCTTCACTTTACTGACCCTTGTGTCAGGCTCCTTCCATGTATCGCTTCTGGCGGGCCGTATACTACTCAAGGATTTTCATTACCATTCAAGCAACCAGACTTTCAAGATTGTCAAAGTTCAACTACGTTGGCAATACTGGATTCGGTCCCTTACCCACTCTGAGGACATACAAGCTCACTGTGGCGGCGAAGGTCCGAAGTGTGCGCCTACTTCATTTCCCCTCTCTTTCGCGTGGTCCTAAATACAATCATAGTTACTCATGTCTCCAAGTCATCGCATTGTCGCTTCCACGCGACCTTCGAAGGCTTCGAGTGGTTTATCTACAATCGAACAGCAGCCTTTGACGATATCGTCTCGCGGATGGAAGTAAACACACCCGTTCCGGAAAGTCGCGCCCAAGGTTCTAGTGCAGATAGAGCTGCGTCCCAGCTGAGGCACATCTTCACCAGGTCTCCTGCACGAGGTGACGGTGCGTGCGTCGCTTTCTGTCTGAACGATACTCTCGAGTAATCGTTCATCACATCTGGCAGACAACCCCCTTGTGCGAAATCCTTTTAGAACCCCCAAGTCTCTGCTCAACTTCATCCAATGGCTCCGAGGTCAACTTCCAGATCTTGATGCCAAGAATTTACTTCCCATCAGCTTTGAGTGTTTCAACGGTGGAATTGTATGCGGCAACGGGGCAACTCCTAACATTTTAGTAGCCGAGTTCAAACGCGCGGATGGAATTTTTGGGACAGTACCAGTTTGTCACAATTATATTTTATTACTTCTCGTCCCCTTATACGCCTAATGGTCCCAGTCCAAGTCACCCCTGGATCTTTACAAGCAAATGCTGGATATCAAATTTCAGAACGCCACCATAAGTTTGAAGGAAAATGATCAATACCTGGCACCCATGACCAACACCGGATCCCACATTCATGGTCATCTTCACAAAACTCAGCAAGTATTATACCTCTTTTTTTGGTACATCTATTCACATAGTTCACAGTTCATTAAGCTTCCACTATTTTCACTACCTCACGTACTCGGTCTTTTCTAAGCTTTACCGTTCTGCGCGGCTACGTGACGGCCTCCGTGCCGCGGCGCAAGTATTTAAGAAGCCGCCCATCTCAACTCCCCCGAAGTCTTTTCGCTCTCGCTCCAGGCGTGTACAGAGCGTTGATATCGAGACTCCCGTCGGGCCTGACTCGGCGAAGCGGGAGTATGCCATTGACAGGAGGCTACTTGAGGCACCCGTGCTCGAGCTCTCATACTATGTGGACGTGGTTGGTGTTGTTCCTGTAGAGCCGCGAACGTTTGATCGCGAAGAGCACGTTGTCGGAAATGGTGACTCTTCACCCGAATGGGGCTTCGATCTTATTCTACACGGTGGTTTTTTGAGGTATGGTCCTTGGGCGGATAGACAAAGGCGCGTACTGTCATTGTATTCATTGTATTCCATAATGTTCGTACTGATTGTTGCATAGGGCCGAGCTCCAGCGCGTATTCTTTCCCCCCACGTACCAAGAGGCGGACCAAACGAATCGCCGCCGTCCGGGCGAGAATCGCATCTGGACTGACATGCGAATATTTGTCGAGCTCCGCGGTGGGACGACGTTACAAGTACCTTTCCGCGAAGCATCAAAGGTGTTTAATTATTGAAATCATTTATGAGCAAATTATTCTGAAATGTGCATCAGAACTGGCAATGGGATGGATGTGTCGATGCGTCTCGACCTCGTACACGTGAAGCTGCTTCTCTCAGTATCAAAGTCGGCGAACAATCCACAATAACATATTTGATGCCCATGGTCGCCGATGCTCAGGGTTACCATCCCCGCCTCAATGTTCATCTGAATAACATGACTGTCTCCAGTAGTCTCAACGACACGCGACTACTCACCACAAAGTCTTGCGAAGTAAGTTGTTTATAGCTGCAGCTATAGTCGCCTATCGTAATCCTCCATCAGATTTCGGGCGAGATGCCTTCTCCTCTGAAATGGGATGCCAGCCGCCAGTGGATGTTTGTCGTCTCACTCAGTCAACCTATATTCTATCTTCTGCGCGATCACATCAATATGTTTACTGACCTTGGTAAAGACTGGAGTTCTGGCCCCCCAAGCAACTATTTCACCTGGGTACCGATGCGTTACCTTGTTATCATTGACTTCCACGAATACGAAATAAATACTTATGTTAATGATCATAATATCATTGACAAGCCCCTCCGAGAAGAGAACGGTCCGTCCCTTTTCGTGCAGATGACCGTTTGCTGAGATAAATACAGCGTTGCTTACATTTCGTGGACCCAGTTTGCACAACGAGAACACCATCCTGTCGGACAAATTCAGGCCGACTTGGACGTCGTTCCCCTTTTCGATTAGTGCTCCGAACATCGCCCTTAGCCTCACACTTCCAAAATGGAACACACACCACCTACAAACTGTGGAGCCTATTACCAAGCTTATGACCGTCGGCCGACTTCATCTCGATGGTTCATACCTCTACCATTCGGATGTTCGGGAAGAGAACGTCGATCAGTTAAGATTGAAATTTACCGTATGTTCTCCCACGTCTTCTGAATGGGAGTGTAATTATTCATCGTTCCAAATTCGTAGCTTGATGACGTTTTGTTCAAGTGTTTAGCATGGTCGATCCGACATTTTATGATCTTCCAGCAGAATTACTTCGGCAACTTCACGCATTTTTCGACTCTTAGGGAATACTTGCAGAAGCGAAGCCAGGGCCAGATAGGGGATCCTATTGATCAGAAGTATCGTCCTGGGATGGTAACGACACTGCTCCTTGTACCTCTCATTCGAAAATTTCTGACCTTTCGAATAGTCCAATCAAATGCAGGTTGAGCTACAGCTGAGTATAAATCATTCTCATATCACCCTGCCAATTGGACTTCCAGGCTATGAGGAGTGCTACCCACTTCCTGGTCAACCAGAGGACGTTCACGTGGGGGGGTGCGTCGTACTTTCTGTTCCCGAGATCGAGGTGCAACTTCGCTCTCATAACCTTGGGCTCGAAATGATTATCAACACGGGCACAATCTATGGTGCTGTTGAATCCGACTATACTGAGCGGTCAATCTTTTCAAAACTTCAGCGGTCTCCCAATTCGGAGCTCATGTTGATTGAAGGTAACCGTTCTGCATGTGGTTCAAAACCTCTGCTGACATTTTCATAGGAGTCGATATTCTTGCAAATAGGTTATTTGGGCCTCAACCGCTTGCTGCTACGTACGTGTGTATCTGGGAGATCAATGTCGGTTCCGTGAAGGGTGTATTTTCTGCGTCACACGTCCGGACACTGCATTCTGCCTTCGATGTTTTCTCCATTAACTACAAAGACCCAATGAATGCCCCCGCTGCTGAGTTCGCATTGCCATTGGCCCCAGATGGTTAGCATCAGCTTGCATCGATTGATGATTCCAATACTCATAATTATTCAGTTACATTTTTAAAAGTAACCTTCACATCTATCAACCTGAACTGGTCTGCTACACCGGTATCCGTATATTGTTCTCTTCCCCAGGGTTTCCATGTGTCGTCAAACAATTTGGCGGGCAACAGCTACCGGAAGGTAACCAGTCTTTCCGTGCCCAAGGTTATCAATCGCTTTCTACACTCCGTTGGGAAGAACGATTGGGTCGAGGCCGGCGAAGTCGTGTTAGATGCTGCACTAGACCATTACTCTTCTCCACCAGGATGGCAAGGGAGTGCCTTGGCACAGGCCAAGTTCCTCGCTGAACAGGACGAGCCTACTGGCCGGTTGCGTAAATTGAAAATCGGTCTCGGAATGCGAGGCCATTGGATCCCCTGTGCGTTTAGTCACCCACTTAACCAATAGTATTCGTAGGCTAATTGGGAAATCCAGCACGTAGTTTGTATACTTCTATTCTGAGATTGCCAAGGCCTCATCTTCCTCCGGGTTCGACAACTCATCATGGTTCTCTGGATGAAGATCCGTTACATGGGGCTGACGTAACAAGACCAACCCCATTCTTCCAGCGCTATATGTACTCTGATTCAGATGACGAGGGCTCATATACGGCTATAGACCGTGATGCACGTCTTGCGTATGTCGTTCGACAGTCATTTGCGGTCAAGCTCGCTCAAAATATTTTAGGAACTCGCGCCCATCATCCATGTTGCCTCTCGTTCAGGCAGATGATGAGAGCATGTCGGGTGGGGACGAATCTGATGATATGGATTTGACGGATGGTAGTAGCCAGAGCAGTGACGTGTCGGAGTGGGGCGAAGGTAATTTTTTGAATCGCATCCCTTGGACAGCACTCGCCTAATACATTGGACGTATCCCGTAGCTCTGGAATATCCCCTCGCATCCCACTACTCCAAGGTGTCTAGGCACTATGGTCTTCCAATGGGCAAGCCTTCGACCTGGGTGGCAAGCCCTATTGCGGCCCTTCGAGTGAGATTCCTATCGCCAGACTACCTGAAATACTTACTCTAACGTCTTTCAGGATCGCCGGCCTTTCTCTACACCTGTGGCGCACCCAGAAACTGCGTTGAAGGGGGACGGACATTGTCCTTACAAGCAGTGGAAAGCCGACATAACAGAGGACAGTGGTACTTCGACTACCCGCGTGTTCAGTAATTCGATCGAAATTTGGGCGACTCCTCTCTTACCGTCAGTGGTTATTCATCTTCTTGAAGACAATCTAAGAGCGGTGCGTTGATATGCTAAGTACTTCTCCTCTTACTGATTTGCTTTACAGGCAATGAGTCTCGAAGAGCATATCGACTCGCTCACAACAGACCACATTCGAGACCTCTTGAAGGAGCAGGATGCGGTGAATGATTCGATTTTTGACATCCAGATTTCCTCTATTCGTACACAGGCCGTTCAATTAGTCAAGAAATCTCGCGGTCACCATGATGGTTTTCTGCATGCTCCTGATCCCACCCACGATTCCCCTGAGGACGAAGTATCAGTACTCGATCTCCAAATTTTTGATTTTCGTTTAAAAGCTCAAATACACAAGAAAGAGGAACATTCCCGACAATCGTTCGCTTTCTCTACAAATCACATTACACTCTCCCTCGATGTCCACGACCTCCTTAGCCCAGCAAATCGGTGGGGGGATCACACTGTCGTGAAGGCTTCGTTGTCGGAGCTTACTTCAGCATTCGTCCATGACCGTGCCGATCTAGCATGGAGAACTCTCTCTGTGGTACTAGAAATGGACGCTCCGTATTACATTTCCGAAACTGCTTTTACCCATACCGACCCTATCACCCACGTTATCAATACGTATCAGCGCCTTCAATCTCGCCTTCTATCGATTGTGCGTGACGGCGTTTATCAAACCCTAAAACGCTCGAAGAATCTCTCCGTGGTCGATCCACTATCAACCATACAGCCATCTTACCTAGTCCAAACGGGCATCCCTCACGAGATTCGTGTGCATGCAGCCTCAAAAATCCTCCTTTACATCCGTAGTTGCCTTCGTTCTTTGACAGCTGGAGAACGTGAAACTGTCGGCCGCCTTACTAAAACGGAAGGTACTGTGGTGACAAGGGAGGAAGTCCTTACTCTGCTCGAAGGACTTGTAGCGGATACCGATTCGGCCAGTCTCGCAAATCTTATACTCATCACTCGCCTATTTGGGGCTCCTGAACCCCCGAAGGTAGCCCGACCACCTGAACCTACTATTCAGGTGGCCAGGATAAAGCTCCATGCCGTGAAGATAGCCGTACTTCATCCCAACTATGGGCCTCCCTCGGAATTTAGCCTCAATATGGTGGATATTACGGCCGCTCTAAAGAAGTCCGGATTGCTTGTAGGATCACCGAAATCACCGAAGGATCCGCTGTCTGTTCGAGACAAACATCGTTCGGTGGTTCAACATCTAGCGCTCTCGGTTGTGCTTGATGGCCTCGAGGTCCTCATATTGCCTCACATTTTGAATTTCGCTCAGAATCTCGTCCGAATACGCAAGCGATTCAAGAACACAACTCCCATTTCATCATCTTTTCCTCCCCATCTTGCTCAGGGTCCATTGAAAACAATATTTCTAGTTGATGCGACACTCTCACTTCAATCACTACGGTTCCAGGTGGCAGCAGAAAAGTTGATTGTCGCCTTCATCATATCCCGCCTAGGCCTGGTCTCTTCTGTATATATTCGCCCCCACCTCACTCCCCAAGGTCGCCCAGACCTGTCCGCTAATGTATCCCTCTTCTTTGATTCGGTGGCTCTGCAGGCTCGTTCATCCACAGAGAAGGACTCTCCAACTCCACAAGATACGCTAGCCGAAATATTGCTGAAGAAGGCAGGGTTGAACTGTGCCTTGCGTCATGAAGTGGCGCTCAGCCCTACCATCCGTGCCGCCCTAGCAGTTGGCTGTTTGCAACTCTCCGTCCCTCGAAGTGCCATTCGCCTGAGTAGGTTTATTGAGGAATGGAAGGCGGATTATCTCCCTAGTTTCGAACAGACTATCCAGGCTTTAGTGTCGGAATTGCGGCAAGAACCAACGGTTTCGCCGTCCCCGACAAGTACGAGGGATCTTGTACCAACCACGCATCTGCAACTTTCGATAGTATCATGCGGTGTTTTTCTCCATGTACTACCTGGTACTTGGTTGTCATGGGAGCTACTCGACACCGTAGCTCACCTGAAACTAGGAGTCGGCCTGGCGCTATCACGTCATTCAGCTGCCCCATTTGGTCTCAGGTTTTCCTCTCAACGTATCAGTATTGCTACGCTCTCAAAAGGGGAAACGTTGGAAGACACGTCGGAGAAGGGTGGGCTCAAACTTGACCTTCCCTCAATGACGATCACTGGCACATATGAGAATCGTGGCGTTCATATCTTGGTCTCCGCCGGATTCTTTTCGTTTATAGTCAAGCCGTCTTATTGGGACACTTTGCTCTCGGTACAGCAAAAGTTTGGAAATGATATCAACGATCTACTCCATGTCCTAGCAGATGCACGGACGAAGAGACCATCATCTCAAGGACCGGCCAAGTCGCAACCCCCCTCGTCACAGTCATTATTGCAGAGCGGGGCTTTCAAAGCTAAAGGCTTCCGGATCGGCTTGGAAGGCCACTCTTCGACGTTATTCCTCGAATGTGAGGACATCAACGGTAGTTTGACAGACGGTGGAAGCAAGGGCAAAGGGAAATTCTGGCAGCTCAACGCAACAGGTTTGGCACTATCTCTGGCCCCAAGATTCTACGCTGTAATGAAGTCCGAATCTGGCCGATTTGATGAAAACCGTCGTTCGGCTTTCGTTCAAATAGACTGCAAGGCAGAGGTCGATCGTCGCACGGCACAGAAATTCCTCAGGATCAAGGTGTACAAAATTCACGCAATCATGCAACCTAGCTCAATAGGGGAAATTGGCGATTTTGTTGATCGTCTTCAGGCATGTCTTTTAAAAAAAAAAATCATTTGCGCTTATTTGACCTTTCGAACAGGCCGAGGTCCTGGGTCGTAAGGATGAGCGCGTCCGTGAACTTGCTGTGTTTAAGGAGAAGACGCAAAGTATCCTCAAGGCTTTTGAGGTCAATGTCCGAGAGTCTGCCCCCCGCGGCGTTATGGCGTGGTTCAAGGACTGTGCTATCGTACTCAGCGTCCGCAGCGTTGGAGTTGCGTTCCCCCTTGCATTGGATAGTAGCATCGAAATCCCTCTTGGCAAACCACACCAACACCCGACCATATCAGCCTTCCTGTTTTCAGTTGACACCGTTGAATTCGAGGATAAGAACACGGGCAACAGTCAATTTAATATGAAGGGGTTCTCATTCCGGTTCGTTGATCGGTAAGTAGTACCCTCCTCCATTACTCGACGGATTACGATACAAAGATTCATATCATCGACCTCTAGGTTTAGACATTCTGTTTCTCGCGATTTTGCTGGAGATAGACATCAAACTCGCAATTGTCTCGTATACCCCAATATGACCGCTCAGGTGCAAACCGAACGATCAGAGAACTCACGTCGCGTTCGCGTGGGTGCGAGTATCAGCGGTTTCATATTGGACCTCGAACCCTCAATTGCGGATCATGTCGCCTCTCTTGTTGATGTGTACAGGAGGGGTAAGGAACGCGTCGACCGCATATCGGTCAATCGCAATACCGCTATCCAAGACCCCCTTCAAGGGCAAGTTTCCGAAACGAATGAGGCAATTCGGACTACCTCTAGCTTCCTTCTATCCATGGTCTTCCTCAGCGGACAAGTTCGCATGCACAGTAACAGTAGTTCCTCCAGAACGGGCTCTATATATGATAAAAAGGGCGTGTCTGTCATCGAATCTTTTGATCTTCCCATGCTTTCGGTCTGGGGAGAATACCGTGCGATGTCACCTTCGCGGGCGGGGATCTCGGATCAGGACGCTGACTCTTCATCGCTCATGCTCAAGAGCACGATTCACTCCAGCGAGAACACGTTGAGGCCAAGCTTGCTCCCGTTTATCACTGAACTTGTCAACCATATCGAACGTCGCATGCGCAAGGCGAGCTCAAGTAGCTCGTCATTCTCCAACCGTGGCTCTGTTTCTCATTCACCTCCCGAACTCAATGCCTCAGATGATAGCCCCCCAGTCTCGGGCATGCACATCACCTTTGCTTTGCGCATAGACCAATCAAAGCTGCAGCTCACATGCCAACCCGATGTTAATGTCATTGCAGGGGTCTATTGGGATAGCGGAGGGTTCCTTTTGAATGTCTCCAGATCTGGCCGACGGATGTCATTCATAGGAAATGTTGGGGGACTAACTATTGGACTCAAGCACGGGTTCCTCAGCGAGGACTGTGTTCGACTCGATGCTCACAATCTCGCCTTCTCCACGACTTTTACTGGGGCCGACAACGGTTCGGGGCCAGAAATGAACTCAATTTCCATTATCGTCGACACAAATGTTTCTGGGGGGTTGCGTTTCTCACGGTTCCAGGATGTATTATGTTTCAAGGCCGTGTGGCTCGATCGCATCCCAGTACTCAGCGCAACACCCAGTAACGAGCTTGTTGATCAAACCATCAAGGCGAAAGCACCACCGATGCCAAGTGCAGCCTCTACCAAAAACGAATTTACCACTGCGGTTCTGGTCCGTTTCCGGCAAATAGGCCTCAATGTAGACCTCGGGCAATCGATATCGTCTGTGAGACTGGATATGTTGGATGTGATCGTCCAGAGTCACATTGAAAAAATGTGCACAGAACTTTCGGTGTCCATTGGTGATCTCAACATGTCCGCCACTGGCAACATTTCCGGTCACGCGCGTATTCCTGACTTCTCGTTTAACACCACACGTCGCAAGGCTCTCATATCAAATTCCTTTGACGGGCTGGGAGAGCCTAGGATGTTGGACATGTCACTGAAAAGCGGGACCCTAGAGATGACATTGGAATCTGATTATCAGAAGATATTGCATCTCCGGTGAGTTGCATGTAAAAGAAAAAGACCATTCCTCTCATTTCCCTTCAGGTCTGAGCCACTCAGCATCGCTGTTTGGGATGACTGGTCGGAGATGTCTCCCCAAGTGGCCGTTCTAGATCGATTACTCCGCTTGTCCTTTGTGGTCTCCGGGACTGAGCTCATCGCCATTGGCTCAGTCGGCACCATACCTAAGCTTTATTCTTATGGTTCCCGCTTTCAAGCAAATCTCCAGGCACAACGAGAAGGCGCGGCCCGGGAGTCAAAAGCGTTCCGTATAACCCATTCACCGAAGCCGGTTAACCCTCTCTCAGCTTTTGCCAATGCTATGCTTCAGACCGCGCGGACGCGTCTGCGCGAGAAAGAAGATAGCCTATCATACGTTGTACAGCAGCGCATGCAATTCTCGCTTGGATCTCTAAAGCTCGTTGTCTTTCCGAGAACCATGGAGGATAATGAGATGGCTTCTTTCGGTGCGAGCGAGCTGCGTGCAGATCTTGACCTTACCATCGAGTCCAACGATCTTCCCGTTAAACGGAAGCTGCTTCTCGCATTTGCGGGCATGTCGGCTTCTCGCGTTGGACCGCTCAGCCACGGTATGGTCCCCAATGACGTTCGGACAGATGTACGAAAATGGCTTGATGCATTACGCAAAGGGATGCCCGTCTCAACAATCTTCGAGCTTCCGGCGATGGATATGGACATGGAGAGTGAAGAAATAGGTGGTATCCTCGAATATAATTTTGAGTCAAAGTTTGCTCAGGGGGGTAAACCTACGGCCCGGAGGGAGGATATCTTCATCACCTTGAACGTCGCATTGTATTCATGGCTCACTTTACTGCGCAAGAGTCTTGCACGCGAGATGAATCAAGCTCAGGGGTCCCTCGACCGTCGCCAACCTGCTGGGCTTCCAGTGGCGACTCCCTCGGGTGTATCGACACCAGGACGCAGACGGACAATTACTGAATCCTCTACTCTAGACATTACGTCTCCCCTGACATTTTCGCCGATCGACCGACACGTATCACCTCGTCAACGGGCGCCAACGGGCTCCGATGCAGCAGTAGAGAGACATCACAAAACCACGTTCTCGATGTCTGCAATGCCGAGTAGAAGCGAGACACTCGGTCCGCCAGTTGAACTTGCGATGCCAGCGCATGGTTTGGCAACTTCACCTTTAGATCTTGCGACTACCACTTCACACCCTCCCCCGAGCCCCATCGCACCCGCGCCGTCCACGGGACCTCCGCCCAGTCTCGTGTACCAACCGCGGCGTCGTCATATTGAGCGCTTGCAGATGCGGCAGTTGGGCGAGGCGACGCCAGATGTGATGCACCCCTTCTTCACGAAAAAGGCGGGCTTCAGTCTCGAGGACGCGCTACCGCAATATGTGCATGAATACGGGACCATGCCAATTGAGGAGATAACGCGGGCATTGTTAAAGCTGTACAGCCAGCAGTTGAGCCACTCGGCACCCCAGTAGGAGGCGGCTCGTAAATACCACTCCTTCTAGTCTCATTACGTTAAATCGTTATTCCATCTATTGCGCTGGACTGGTACACTGTATGAAGAAGCAAACTACTTCGAATTTGAACCGCCAACTCCGAAAACACTGAGCAATGCAAAGCAACCGTAGAGAAGGCCGACGGGATATGCGACGAGAAGTCGCTGATCGGACATGCGCAAAACAGCAACGAATATACCAGACGCGGCGTAAGTACACCAGACAATAGACAGGGATGAAAGCATGTAACCCAGCATGCCACTAGGAATTGCACGTCAGAATACGAGAAATTGAGAGGGCGATTACGCACTCTAAGGTGATTATCACGCTGAGTGCACCGACACCAACCATAGGGAGAAGACAGTACCCGAGCACAGAGAGAACACGGTAGGCATCGATGCCCTGCTCGGACATTAGGTTTAGGAGGCAGTAAAGGCTGATAGAGCCTAGTAACGCAAGACCGTAGATATATCCGAACTGTGGCTTTCCGGACTACGCATTGTCAAAAGGTGTAAAATGTGACGTGTGATAAGACACGTACGAAAAGAAGAAACGTGGCAAAGCAGAAGCAAAATATCAAGGGTCCAGCTAAATCTGCATCATCCATTATGTGCTCGTTAACGCGGCGAAAGGGGTTCAGAACTGTCATAGACTTGGCTCCTATGTGAGAGAAGTTAATCCCGAGTTCTGAGGGGATGTTGTCGATTACATGGTGAGACAAACGCACAAGAGTCACAACTGCGCACGCACCCTCAAGCAATGGAGGCTCGCCCTCGAATCCGCCAGTTCCGAACGCGGTCCACCAACCCCCAGCGGGCTGAATGTTGCCTGTGTACCCTGATGTTCCGGGTTGCACTATAGGGCCCTGCGCGGCGACATTACCTTCGAGACTTGAACGGGAACCAGGATAAAAGGATGACTGGTCGTAGAACTGGAGTGGTACATTTGGTTGGTTCCCGTGGCCGTAGTAGTTGTTTTGCGAGGAGGAAGCCTCATACGCTGCGCTGTCCTGCCACATTGCGTTAGAGTTTTGTGCAGGAGGCATTTTATTTACGTGACACGCGTCTGCCTCTCGGTTGACTATTATTTGTCTTCCCTCACGCCTCAGTCCACCATGGTATGTACCACCACACTTAGTAACCTTTTGCTAACCTTTTTTCTCCCTGCATACAGCCGCAGGTACCCCTTTTTGTCGCTTTGCATTTCACCCTCTCTCTAATACTCCCTCCAGAATGAATATATCGAGGAGCATATCAAGCGGCACGGCCGCCGATTAGATTACCATGAACGCAAGTGCGCACTCTGCCGCTCCTTTCTCGTTTTTCGGCTTATACTCGACAGGCGGAAGCGCGAAGCTCGCGCCGTCCACCGGCAATCCGCTGTTGCACAAAAGGCTTTTGGTCTTAAGGCTAAACTTCTCCATGCCAAACGACATGCTGAGAAAGTGCGACTGAAGAAGACCCTCAAAGCCCATGATGAGCGGAATGTCAAGCAGAAGGACTCTTCCAATGTACCCGAAGGCGCGCTCCCAACCTTCTTGCTCGATCGTGAAGGTCAGAAGGACGCCAAGGCTTTGTCTACGGCGATCAAGCAAAAAAGAAAGGATAGGGCGGCCAAGTATGCTGTACCTTTACCCAAGGTCCGCGGAATTGCAGAAGACGAGATGTTCAAGGTCATGCGTACTGGAAAGAGCAAGAAGAAGTCGTGGAAACGCATGGTTACCAAGGCCACTTTCGTCGGGGAAGGTTTCACTCGAAAGCCCGTCAAAATGGAGCGCTTCGTGAGACCGATGGCTCTGCGCTACAGGAAAGCTAATGTCACACATCGTGCGTCCTCTCTCAATTGTACGCCGGAATTCTGAGATTTATCTCCCGACCTCTGCGCAGCGGATCTCAAAGCTACCTTCCAGCTTCAAATTCTAGGTGTCAAGAAAAATCCCCAATCTCCCATGTACACGCAACTCGGTGTCCTTACTAAGGGAACTGTTATTGAGGTCAATGTATCAGAACTTGGAATGGTCACTGCTGGGGGCAAAGTTGTGTTTGGCAAGTATGCACAAATCACGAACAATCCCGAAAACGACGGCTGCATCAATGCTGTCCTCCGTGCGTTTCGCATCACTTCTCAACTCGAGTTTATGCTAACTATCGAAACTATCGAACAGTTGTCTGATGCCTTCAACCCTTTTTTTTGTAGTGCGCTGTATTTTTAGACTACTGCTACTGCATCACACCAAAAAGCCACGTAATTATAATTAGTACCCAACCCTAACCCTAGGGTGAAGTTGTCCTTACACACAACTCTCATGTCCCAATCCCATTCGCCCTCGCCAGCCCCTACCGGGGCCTCAGATACACGACATGCTCGAAATGCGCTTGATAAGCAACGCCAACAACTCGAACGCCTGCTCAAAGATCCCGCAAAGCCAGCACCGATCCCCCCACCACCAAAAGAGAAGACCATACGCCCCGCCCGTGAAATGATGAAGAATGTGCAAGGTTCAAGTGCGGGTGCGGGAAGCGGCGAGTTCCATGTTTATAAAGCAAGTAGGCGGCGGGAGTATGAGCGACTGAAAGCGATCAACGACGGAGCTGAGAAGGTATGCCTTCTGCAAACTGCACTTCTAGGTTCCTGACCAACTCGACAGGAATTGGTTTTGCGTGAATTTGAGGAGAGGAAGAGACAGCGTGAGGAGGAGGCCGAGGCCAAGACGGCAAAAAACCGTGCTAAGAGGCAGAAGAAGAAATCGCGTGCAAAGGGGGTCAAGCCCACCGAGGGAGGAGGAGGGAAGGGTGCAGGCGCAAGCGAGGAGCGATCCCTGAAGAAGCGCAGGGTGGTGAATGGGAAGGAAGTCGTATTCCGAAAGCCGGGAGAGGAGAGTGATGAGGAGAGCGATGAAGAAGACCCAGGTTCACAACTTGGAAGAGCTGCTGCTGCACAGGAACCTGCGTCGCCGCCTGGCGCGCCGATTGCAGAGACACCTAAGATCATGATTCATGAGGACTTTTGATCCCAACGCAACCGCACACCTCTTGACCACATGCCGTACCACTGCCCCTGCGTTATGAGCGCGTGCTGCCCCTCTGGCCCTGAAACTGCGACCGCACGTATGTTCTCTACACCGGGGTACTTATACTGTAGATCCTCTCCCGGAGTGAAAACTCTTTCTTTCGTCCTGCTGGTTTAAAAAACAGGGGATGATTGCTTAGCGCTTATCCACTAATCCCGATGCATCATAGTTCCTTCGATCCATGATTCCATGACTCTACCTATTTTGACATACCGATAAAAGTTTTAATAACAGAGTTACAGTAGCAGACGCGCGAAGATGCACGTGATGACTTCAGCTCAACGACCCTTGCGTTCAGCTTTCATGGCCGCACATCAGCCTCTGCCCGATGTCGATGAGGACCACGATTCAGATCAATTAGAAGAATTCGGCAAAATTGCAGAGCTCGGTCAAGCGCTCATTGATGCCATTCTTGAATATGTGCCGATAGAGGATGTGCAAAAGTTACTGGACGAAGACGCACCGCTTTGGTACCAGGACGAATGTGGATGGTCCGCACTGCATGCGGCAGCGAGCGTCGAAAATGCTGAGCTCGTCAAAAGCCTCCTCCAGAGGGGTGCGTTATGGAACGCTGGTACTGCCCTGCCCTTTACGTCCGTGAAATGCATACCTAAGCAAAATATACAGTTGATGGCGATGGGAACACTGCAGGCGACATTTCCCTAACTTTGAATGACGAGGAAAGCTATCGTGCCATCCGCGATGCTGGCATTCGGTCTGGTGTGTTTTTCACTAGCCTCACTTGCTGAACGATTCTAAATTCCATCTATGCAGAACTTATCCTTCAGTTGCTATCCTCTCGAGGGGAAGAGGCCGATGCCCTCGTGCTCAAGGAAGTGGACCATAATGCATTACACTCCACAGGAAATTTTTTATCGTCGCATCTTAAATATGTGACCGATGCGCATGGGCAGGAGATCTGTCTACTTCAAGACGGCGATACCGAGATCGGTGTTATGATGGGTTGGGAGCGTGGAATCAGTACGTTTTGTTTTTACCACCATGGGTTGCATGCTCAAAGGTGGTAGTAATTTAAGTGCATGAAACGGTGCACCGGATGTGCGATGATCATCCCAACCTGGAGACGGGCCTGAGAATTCTGAACATCGGCTTTGGTCTGGGGATTGTGGGTGTACCTCTGGATCGTACTGCTAGTGTGTGATTGGGCTCACTGGTGATGCGCGTGCAGATCGATTCATATTTCCAGGCGCTGCCGGTTCCACCTTCGACACATGTTATCATTGAACCCCACCCGGATGTTTTGAGGTACATACGCGAACAGGGATGGCATGACAAGAAGGGGGTCACAGTTTTCGAGGGGAAATGGCAAGATTTCGTAGGTACCGAGGCGTTAAAGGGCATGGAATTCGATGCCGTGTACACGGATACGTTCTCGGAAGACTATGGAGGTGAGGCACAATATCCTTATCATGGCACCTTTAACTCTGCTCCGAAGATTTGCGTCAATTTTTCGATCATGTTCCAAAACTCCTCTCCGGTCCAGACGCCCGATTTAGCTTTTTTAACGGTTTGGGAGCGACCAGTACGTATCCCGACCTATATAACTCCAACTGGGGCTGAGTGACTACAACGCGTCTAGATGCCTTGTTCTACGATGTTTATACCCACTTAGCAGAGCTCCACCTTGCAGCAGTTGGCATTGACGTGGAGTGGGCGGATGTCGACGTCGCCGCGCAGGAAGCAGTGCGGTGGGGCGAGACTCAAAAATATTTTTCTATGAGACTTTACCGACTACCCATTGGGAGGATAAGCAATACCGTGCCAGGGCGATCGCTGTGAAAACTACTGTTGTAAAAACTTGGGAAAAACGGGGACTCATTCTTTAATCCCACAGGGGAAATCTCCGGCCTTTGTTGTATAGCTATTGTAATAATATAATAATAGCAATGCATACAATGAGAGGACCAAAGTGGTAGTGGCGGTGATTCTGTGTCCACATCATATTACATAACACTCTAGCAACGAACAGGCGCCAGGCCGCGGCCGCATTCCTTTCTTTTTAACCCTCACAGACTGGTTTCTGTATTCAATATTTCCCCTTGACTGGGTCGACTCCTCAATCTTTTCTACTAACGTTAACAGCTGGTCTGTCCGAACAAACAATCTCTCACATACTACCCACCCAAACACGAAATGAGCATTCCCGTTATTTCTTCGCGGACCCCTGGTGAGGTTGTGTTGGTTCGTCTCATGTCTATAAAGGGAGCCCTATCAGTTGTGCCTCATTTCCCCCCCTCGTAGCATCTCTCCCCCAAGTCACCAGTGCCGAGGCTTCCCTACGAATTGCACGAGCACGTCAGTGCACTCATCATTAGGTGTTATTCAAATTTCATAATATGATTTGTCACTAGGTCACCGCGGATGCATGGGCGGCACGCATTCCGCAGCTTATCCACCTATGCAACCGCTATAATCGGCCCGTACTCGAGGGTGTATGGTTCACTGTCATGTTCATGTAAGAGAGCTAAATACTCCGTCGGTGCCCTTAATCTGAAATACCGTCGCTTGCTTGTTCCGCAGAGCCTCCTTGGCAATCCCAGCGGGCTTACACGGTCCCATTTTACACTCACTCAAGCAAAAAATGACCCCCCTTGATGCCATAGCGGAGACTCGATTCATCTCCTTTGTTATTGCCATCGGGATCCTGATGCTGTTCTTCGGACCTCATATCGTGTGGAAATTCATGGGCCAAAAGCGTGCGACTGCACTCGTTAAAAGATGGGAGTCTGAAGACGCACGCCTACATGCACCAGGGTCATTCGTCCCCGTCTGGACGGTGAAGCTTGCTGGTTATCTCTCTTATGACTCGGTACGTTGGTGGATACACTCCTCCGTCCTGTTCCCGTTGAACTCACGCTTTTACTTAGCGCCTCACGATTACAACTCCATACGCGTCCCCTCCATCGTACTTTCATCCAGCTGCGTATCATCCTGCGGTAGGTTGCCCTTATGTTTCCTACTATCACCTGCGCTAATGATTGCAGTGGATCAATGGCCCCGCCGACTCTGATTCCCCTAATGGCGTACCAGCAACCTATCAAGGCTTCCCACACCAGGCTATGTACGGCGACGTCCCACTCTATGGAAATAGGTCCGGTTTGTCGCTCCCGCCTTATGTCAGTGACGGGCGAGCCTACTCAGATGAGAAGATGGGCTGAAGATAGGCTTGGGCTTGGGTGGTGCCATTTATTGGCTGTCACACTATCGTTCCTCTGTTTTCCTTGAAAATTCACTTTGTGTTTTGTTTCATAGTTACATGTATAGTAAACGGGTTGTAGAGTGCAATAGTAGTGAATCGGTGTCCCGAGATGTATAATTCCAAGAACGTCTGAAAATGGCACCAATGGTCTAAGTGATGGTAAATTAGCCGGCCAAGTATTGTGTTGCCTTCCCCACTGGTGGTTTTGGACGAACTTGAGTGCCTTTCATTTGTCTTGGAAAGCGATATGCGATGTTGAGTCGTCCGCTCCGTCCGGCCGGGAAAGCAAGCAGTTCACCCAGACACAACTCTGCGATGACGATCTACTGCCTCTACATTTTTGACCGGTACGTACGCTCTCCGTGCACACGTACTTGATTCCCAACCAATCCCCCGGTCAGGCATTGCAACTGTGTCTACTATC
>QLOU01000387.1:4062-15746 GCA_003313715.1 Russula abietina
AAAGTTCGGTACCAGTGAGGGGTATCGGAAGTGCTGTCCCCGGAGGATTCCAGTCAAAGAGGAAACCCTGAAACACGTTAAGTTAAAAAAAAAAAAAGTTGAAACGGGGACGAAATGCGATGGTAGAACGGTAGGTACCAACCTGGGGGAAAAAGTTACTCGGGGTGTACGCGGCTGCGTGATGAAAAAGAGGGGCGGCAAAAAAGAGGGTCCATGCGGAGGACAAGACGAGCGCGGTGGGGCCCCGCATGGCGAACGGTGAGTGGGTGAGTGGGTGGGAGGGATGAAAGGTGAGGAAAGGGCGGGCTGTTGGTTTTGAAGGACAAAAGAGGAATAAGTGGTTGAGGATATCCACTGTTTCGGTCGAAGGAATGCCTCGCCTCGATCCCGAAAAGTTATATTCAATTGAAAAACCAGTTACGCCGCGCTCAACATCAGGCACATCTGCCGTCTCATCTCTCCCTCGACACCGCCCAACACCACGAGGCAGTTAGTCCGGGTCAACCTCGTAGCGCCCACGACATGTCACGTCCTCGGAAACGATCGAGAAAAGTTGGTTGTCTCCTGTTGGCACCCCGCCCAGTTGACTCACACATGGAGGAATGCAGTTACACGTATCTCAGGGCGGAGAATAAGAGTTGTGTCCACTCGTGCCTGGTATCCCACGGAAGACAGCGGCCTGAATTTAAATGCCACCAAAAGAGGAAGTGCCAGGTACCTGACAGCCATTGACAGCACTGCGCTACTGTAAACTCACTCAAGCCGTGTGTGTCGGTGTCGGATAGCCAGGATCTATTATTCCTACCGACTAGTATACAGTCGAATTCCTCTCAAGTCCCCGTGGACATGGTAGTATTACAACCAAAAAATTATGCAAAAATTATGTTACCAACGTTGAAATAATCAGTGATCCTCCTCCAGAGATTCATGACGAGTGATCTAAGTACTACCTCTACTTTTCGTGCAAGTGAATCATCCATGTTCTTAACATACCGGTTGATGATCAATGCGGCTTGTATCATCCTTGCAGCGTGAAGGAAGAGGTTCAATGGTGATGCAGTGATGTGTCACCCCACATCACCACCGCTGGTGTTGGGTACATCTTGAGTTCCCAACTTTCTGCACTCCATCACTGCATCAAAGATCTCTTCATTCAACATTTCCTCTTTGTTTTGAGACTCCTCCACCGAATTGAGAAGGTTCTCAAGGTCCATTCAATTTGTGGATTGGAATGCACTGGTTGCTACAAAATCATCAAGATCAAGTGCGGCCACAACTGCCTTGAATGCCTTATCAGCTCAATCAATCAACTGACCACTGTCGACCAACACTGGGACGACCTCAATACCTATGCCTTTTCCATCCAGGCACCTATGACTTACGACTTATGGGAGAGTTATGCCTTTTTTGGCCGAATTCTCCGCCTACCATAAGAAAGTATGCCATTTCGGAATTATGACTTAAGAGGAATTCGACTGTAAAATATCACTGTAACGTGTTCATTGCTAACTACAGAGGAATGGTAATTGCTGGACAAGAGAGTCGGAATGGCATACAGTACTAGTTTCGAGGATAACATCATCCGTTCGTCACGGAGAACGAGGTTCTCGCGTCTTCCGAGGTGTCGCACTGGGTTCCCTTCGCCTGTCAACTTGCCTGTCAACTTCGCGCGATCCGTCACTCTCCGACGGCGTGCCTACACTGCCCGCGGCGTATTGCGGTGGGAGCTCAACGACCGCTGCACCTTCTTCAGTATATACCGTAACAGGAGCGCGTCCACCATCGTGATGCACAACATAGACATTTGGCCTCCTTCCTGACGGATCCGCTCCATCACCTGAGGCATTTTCAGGCGACGTAGTTGGACTGGTCATGTTGCCTCCGGGAGAGAGGGGGGAGCCACCCGGATTGCTTGGGGATGATGAACCCAAAGTGGATGGCACACCGAACGGCTCCACGATGTACTCCCGCCCCACACCGCTATTGGACCTCATTTCACGGGCATTCCGAGGACTATCCGAGCTAAGCAGGCTGTCCCGGACCGGGTTTTTCCAGCGCTCGTTACGCTTACGCCTTCGCCTAAGCGCGAGTATTCCAAATGCACCCGCGGATAGACCTACGAGGATGCCACCCACACCGGCACCTATCGTCGCAGGTACAATCGATGATGAGGAACTCCCGTCAGGACTTTGTTCCATTCAGCAACAATGACGTGCTGATAAAGTGATCATTGGACATACCTGTGGTCTACGTTAAGGCACGCGGTATCGCCGTTCTCGCCACTATGTAATGGGCCCTGCGCCCACGAGTTGCCTTGTGAGTCGGAGACTGAGATGAAGAAGGAAAATCCGTGGGACTAATTATCATTAACGGAGATGCGACTCAATGGAGAGTTTCGGGAGTCACGCACAAGTGAAACAGTCCAATTGATCGGACCACCATTTGATGTAATATTCAAAGGAGGATGCAGTGTAGGCGCAACCTGTGCATGTTCAGTTACGTGACCAAGGTGTCAATAGTGGGTACGCACGGTTAATGTATAGGGTCCTGTGCCATTCTTTGGCTGGAATTGAATATCCGTACACTGTGGCCCAAAAATCCCATTCATCGCAGGGTACACGTGATTTCCTACTAACCTACCTGTGGGACCCACCCATATTGGGAGAAGGCGCCACCACTGACAGCGGCACTGACCTGCAGCGGAGGATGTGGGAATGTCACGTTCGTGCAGGTCGCTGGGTTCTGTGAAGTAGCAGAGGAATTGCTAATGACGGTGTAGATATCTTGGCAGCCACCTGACACACCCGTCGAGTCCACCTGAAACCGTAGTGAGCGAGAGGAGCTACGGCGGCGAGAATAGGGAGGGGGCACACCATGCATATTTGATACTAGGTCAGGGGACACCGTCAGTGTTATCGAGTCAACGATGGCCACTCATATCATACCTGAGTTCCAGGGCTAAATGGAACTTGGAAATCCTGGGAAAGAACGATTTCATTAGATAAATCGTATCGCTTTCAGAGGCACAGCGAAGGCCTACAAAACTGGTTCCCGAGCCCGCTGGAATAATAAACGGGACAATGTAGGTTCTGTTATGAGACGAATTAAAAGGGTCATTATCGATCTGTCACGTGACGAGACGCACGAGGTGTAGATTTGGAGGTAGTAAGGCGCAGCAGGATTTGGCCTGATGCCATCAACCGATGCCTCGCAAAGAGATGGACTAGACTCACCCCACACCCGTGGACCCACGCTGCCATTTGATGTATAATGTTTCACACTGCTCTGTATTTCTCATGAGCATACTGGAATCACCTTCACAAAAGGAGCCACAGTACGGGTGATAGGTATCGGAACCGTTGTCCCTGGAGGATTCCAATCAAATGAGAATCCCTGAAGCGCATTGAATTAAGTGAAGCGGGATGAGATGCGATGGGAGTACGACACGAACCTGGGGTACAAATGACGGATTCCCTGTAGTCGCAACTACATGGTGGAAACGAGAGGCAGTGAAAAAAAGCGTCCAGACGGTGGACAAGAAGGGAGCTATGATGCCCCGCATGGGAGACCGTTTGGTGGGGAAACCGCCGCCCACTCTTTTATCATTCACCCGGGTGGAACGGAGAGTGTTCGGACGCAATGTTGAACCCCGACAATACTCCGGGCGGCCGTAAAGATAAAGATAAATTGGTGGATGCGCCCAGCCCAAGCTGACAGCATCAGCATCACAGCAAACCATATATCTTCTTGACTTCGCAACGTGAACCAAAGGCGCCTAAACCAAAGGAAGGTTGGTTACCACGTCACCCGTTCACCCTTAGCCCATTCACGTGCCGAACAGACCTGAATGAATGCGGTAAGGGAGGAATGTATTCATCAAGTTGTGTATCGATTCTACTATTGCATGGCAGAGGGTAAGGAGAGATGGTTAGTTATGACACTGGCACCGAAGGCGGCGTGCCAGGATCGTAGTGGGGATTGAACGGGAACCAAGGACAGCCTTGATCATCTCGTAAGACACCGTCTATGGCATTGAAGGTGAAACATTCTGGCCGGGCGCGAGGCGTTAAATTCGGCGCTTGCAGCATAATGGCATGATAGATCATGAGAGCAGAGTGACTGTCATTAGCCGCGTCTAAATTTAACAGCATCGGGGGTTAACACATCTTTTCCCGCGGACGGTGCCACCAATTCACTCACATTCTTGTTGCCTCGTGGATAGTTCCATTTCCCAATTACTTCTTTGAGTACTACCTTTTGGAAGGTATCGCTCGAGATAAATTTCCGCAAGCCGTGAGAGCCCAATGCTATTTTTGTACGGCCCCTTCCAACGCCTGTCCACGGAACGTGCAAGGAGCGCCAGATCCACGCAATTGCGTACAGATACCCGATGGTCCCTCCAGAGCTTCTTGCAGTCATCTAAACATTTTTCCCACCCGAAGAAAAGCGTCAGACCTATAACCGAAACGATGATAAAGGAAAAGGGCTTGAAGCCCACTTGCACTGGATGCCAACTCCGACTTTAGTGCTGTTTGACGACTCCAAAAGATCCCGAAGCTTGCTGGGAAAGGCTAGTTTGTTGATGTTTAATATCAGCAACATGTAGCACCTGAGGGAGTAACAATATTTGAAAAAATTTACCTTGCATCGCGCTAACCTGCACTAGGAGAATTTCATCATCGCACGCGACCTGGATGAGGGCGATTGGGTTCTCCGCTCTCCCCGCTACAAACATCGGACGCCATTCAAAGTCTAGACCGATGGTGAAAGGGGTTTGGCGAGATGCGATGCGAGCGATGCGTTCGTTTGCCGTATCCTCCGTCCTTATGTAATGGAGCTGAGCACCCGGAGTAGTGAACGCTCTCCAGTCATACAAAGTGGTAGCAACGTTGTCCGGCGGATTCATACTGCTAGGGCTCGCTATTGCGCGGTCTGGTTTCAGTAACAGGTATGCTGGACGAGCGACGATATAACCGTGACGGTGAGTAGAAAGTCGCGTGCAGGACCCGGAAAAGCTCCGACTGTGGCTGGCCAAGTGTCTGCTGCGCATCGTCTCACCGCCAATGCCCTTGAATAGCTTGAATTTCGAGATAAGACTACCACGCGAGCGATGTGGCACT
Source organism: Russula abietina (assembly GCA_003313715.1). Lineage (NCBI taxonomy): Eukaryota > Fungi > Basidiomycota > Agaricomycetes > Russulales > Russulaceae > Russula > Russula abietina. Next base: position 9,183 of record QLOU01000387.1, read on the forward strand.
TGAGGAGCATGCACGAGACAAACCGCGTCTTCAAGAGCAGCAATCGATGCAGTTCGGATTTTATGAAAAAAAGAGGACGAAATATTACAAAGAAAATAATACTACGAGCGTGGGAATAAGTAATCCATAATCAGCTTTTCGCACGCCCCGTCTACATCAAAGAAAGTACTCGGCATGTCCCACGGGCGGTAGTATACATGGCCAAGATCCGGAATTAATCGCGTTTTCCCATGGGTGCTGTACCGAGCGGTACAAGTCCAGTGCGGCACGTGCATTTTCGAGCTGTTACGATGAGTGTCAAGAAGATACAGATACAGATACACGAACGCACCGGATGCTCATACCCGAGGCCTATACTTCGACCCATCAAACGGTGTACGAGAATGTGTAATGGAGGCGTCGCACCCTCATACCCAAGACCTCTATGGAATGGAACGAAAGCAGCGACGTCGCGTGTGTGAATCGTCGGGTGGCTGATGCACAGGACCTAAATTATGCACACAGACCCACGGAATCAGTTACTTTCAACTCGAAAGCGTGCCAGTACTTGCAGATAGGAATTGCCAAAGGTTGTGTCCGACGATGATCTTATCAAGTATAAGCGCGCTCACACGATGTTGAACTTCACGAAACGGGGGCGCTTAATTTGCGATATGTCTCCGGTTAGCCGGAGTCCTGACGAGAAATGCACTGAAATTTACCGTTGGTAAGATGTGCCGAGACCAAGCCTGTCTCTGCCGTCCTGTAATTTGTGACTTGGTGGCTAGCAGCCAGCATCTCAATTAATCAGGCCAAGTGAATATGATCAGATTTCCATGACGTACGTCGGACGCACAAGCGTATCTAGCACAACGTTACCTCTGTAATCTGCGAGAGAAACACGCCTGTATGCCAACTGTAGCGTAAGTTTAGGGTGGTAAAAGGAGAAGAGCTCACGCGACCATGGGTATATTCGCTGTATCACCAGTGTACACTGTCTGCGCCGAAACAGCCATGAAGCTGGAGTGATCCTATTAGTGACACCGAACATCGAAACACAAATGATTATGACTCGCTGTTCTGGAAGGAGAATTTTGGCAGGTTTGCGCACCGGAGGAGAACCGGGTTGTGACGGAGGGTTGAGTGAGAGCGCAGATTGTTGAAGTGGAGACGATTTGATATTGTGAGGAGTAGCGAGAAGCGCAAGTGGGTCGTAATTGCGAGTAGTAGGATATATAAACATGTCACCAGGCCGACGGGGCGCAAGTTATAGACCGAGAGCGCCTAAGGAGGGATAGAAAATGGCAAAAGTGAGGTAAAAATGCATCAAGACAGATATTAAAGTAGAGAGAGAAAGGATCTCAGAACGAGGCGAGCGGTTGCAGGAGCACTGCCATTTCTTGCGGGGGACGGCCAGCTTCTCTCCCCGAGCGGATTAAAAGGTATGGAAAGGTATGGATACCAACACCCAGACAGAGTGATAAATTCAGTCTAAATCTGTTACATCGAAGCCGAACACGGCACTGAGCCCTCCAGCCGGGGCCACACAAGGCAATCTTTCCAAAAGCAGGCGAGAGAGAAGCAAGTTTCGATGATAATCACGTCACATGGCGAGGCGATTGATTGAGACGTATGTATGCGGAGTGTGTGAAAAGCCAACAAGGTAAACGAGAAGCATCGTCGGAGCACTTTCCGATGCCCGTCAAACCCTCCAAACAGGCCAACCTTGACCAAATCTGGTTGATGTGCTGCGTTTACCTAATCGAGTCCATTGGCCGACTCTCTCTCGTTTGAGGATCCAGCGGTGTATGTTCAGAGAAAAGCCGTATCTGTTGTTCCACACTCATCGACAACAATCAAGTCGCCGAAATATGCGCATTTATCCGATCAATCTAATGTCTCAGTATTCTAGTCATCTCGGTCAGGTGTGTAGCTACTAGCTACAAACATGTCAAACCACAACAGGACTCACAGCACCTCAAAATAATCATCTATCATGACAAATGCACACCACCTTCTGCAGTGATCATATCGGGTGTACCGAGAGGGACATGTTCTGTTCCAAGTTTGTCCTTCCGTGCGACGCTCTTCTGCTCAAAACTTCGCATGCCTTCGAGACCCCAACGAGACATCATAATTTTGTCCTGTGAAACCAAAGTCAAAAGTACCCCTACACGTGACACGAAGAACCCTACCTCATCCCAAGGAGAGCCTATGCAAGACGCAGCCAAGATTTAATTTCATCAAGAGCCATAATTGGCATCAACTCACAGGGTGTTGTCAACATATAGTCACCTGTAAACACAGCATTTGCTCCAGCCATGAAACACATTGCTTGCTCGTTCTCGCTTAGTCCCTGCCTACCGGCCGCAAGCCGGATGATCGTCGTCGGAAGGACGATTCTTGTGGTGGCGATCGTACGGAGAAGCACATGGTGGGAAACGGGCTAAGAAGAATTAGGGCCGAGCGGGAAGAAACAGAGCGAAAACCCACCTCATTGTTCTCAAGAGGGGTCCCTTTGATGGGCACAAGTGCATTCACGGGAAACGACTCGGGATGTTCGGGCATACTACGGGCATCCGGTAAGATGATACACTGGAACCTCCACGAAAGTATGGAGCGTACTTGGAAGCCTCCCAGATGAGACTAACACGATCGGCATCAGACTCACCGAGCCCAAGAATTCCGCCTGAACAGACACTGATACCCGCGTCTCTGACATGAGATATTGTGTCCAAGCGGTCATCGTACGTCCTGGTGGTGATGACCTGAAAAACAGCACCGTATAAGCCCGCCACTAGCCTGAGCATACTCCTGGATATCGACCTTTGGGTAATACTCTCGTGAGGTGTCAAGATTATGATTATAGGCCGTCAAGCCTCTGATGAGCACACTTTGTGTCAGCAGTAGGTCGACCAGTTGTCCGGGATAGTAAATACTTACGCTTCCTTGAGCTGCTTTGCCTGAGTCGGAGACAGCATGCCGAGCGTGGTGCATACTTCCATATCCATTTTGCGTATTTCGCGGACCATCTCAAGGATGCGTTCGAAGCCGCGTTTCCTGCCCGCCAAGTCTCTCCAGGCGGCGCCCATGCAGAAGCGAGTGCTACCATTCTCCTTCGCCTTACGTGCGGCCTCCAGCACAGGCTCGACTTCTAGGAGACGGGAGGCCGTGGTTGTAGTTGCGTACCTAGACGACTGCGAACAGTATGAGCCTGGAGAACATGAGCATGGCCCTGCCTGGCGTCTATTGGGCCGATCTCACAGTCTTCGCTGCAGCCCCCACCTGAAAAACCCGATTTAGATTTTTTTTTAAAATTCTTTCCAACATTCCTGTCTTCAGTACTACTTACTTTTGATATTCATCAGCGTACAGAGCTGTATTTTAGTTGGATCGTGGAACTGCCTATGCACGCTCGCTGAGCGAAAGACAAGATCAAGTAACGGCGTGTCGTAAATTTGCTGTACTTCCTCTTTGGTCCAGTCATGACGCGTCAGAGGCGCCGCTACGGCTGTAGGCGCTGTATGCGTCGCGAGAAAGCGCCTCCAGGGAGAAGTGATCGGAGATTTGGTGATACGAATCATCATGATCAAGCGAAGGACGTGGTAGGGATCAAACACTTCGCTTTTGTGGTGGACGATATGGTTGATGATAGGGATAAGATTAGTTGATCGCGGTCCGATCAATATCAATGTTTGGGGTTTACGTTACGCTGTCTTTGGGGAAAGTCGCGGCGTCACACCCTGCCTTATCCCGTTTCCAGATGTCACCCTCTGCCTTGGATCTTCTCACAGATTTGGTTGCTTTGAGAGAAAGTCCACAGTATATACTTTAGACAGGCCCTTGCTTGTGAGGCCAAGCGCCTGTATACCGTGGACCTTCTCTCAGAAAAGCACGGAACGGCCGTCCCTTCTCCTTCTCCGTATCTCTCCAAGTATCCTGCCGGCCGTGATGAACAGCATGGAAGGGGAAACGTCAATGTCAAATAGGTACCATATCCGATGAAAGGTCGAGAGTTCAATAATTCAAATACCTCTTCGATGAGGAAAGGGTAGATGTGCTCGTCAATGATCTCATAGTTCAACTTGTGCTCTGGAATCATCGACAGTACGCGCCGGGAGTCATGATCATGCCTCGTGACCTGGCCCGTTGAAGCATTGAACCGTTCAAGGCGCCGGTACGGAAGCTGTCATTGGCTTAATAACACAAATCCGACGACCGTTTTCAAGCCATCCGGTGAGTAGCATGAAACCACCACTTACGTGCATATAAGAGGCTGGTGCGCACAATCCACATGTGTGTGACAGACCTCCTGATCCACTTATGTGCAATTTACAGATGATCGATCAAGGTCCGGAAAATAGCATTAACATCCCTCCCCGTTAAGCCAAAAAAAAATGATCATCGACAGTCGTAAACAAAAAATCAACTAAGCGGGGAATAGAGCCAGGATGGGGAATGAGTCAGGGAGGAGGGGTAACAAATGGACGCCGCGTTCGAAGTACAGGTGAGCATGGAGTGATAGAAGAACCGGTACACTAATACAAGGTAACATTCGTTTGCGAAACAGCGAAGCTGGGACCATGAAGCATTTAAACTTGAATGTGTCTATCGACCATTGAATTTAAACCATGAAGCCTTGTTAAGACTTTGTAGAGGTGGGGGCAGGCTGTACAGCTGACAGCGAAACAAACAGTTGATAGACCAGGTAATACAGGTCGGCAGATGGACACTTACTGATATCGCCTCGTGTCTGGCGACCAGAGCTCGCGGCCGCAGTTTGAGCAGCCGATGTCGGACCACTCGAAGAATCGGCGGCGGAGCCGTGCTTGGGATCGGGAGAATCGCGTGTGAGCATCCACTGGCGCATGGTATATGCAGCCAATTCCTGCGCATATTGTATCTTGCGGAGCTCAACGGTATCGATAGTCATGCTATAACAGTGGCAGAGGAAAAGGGGAGAGTGAGGGAGAACGTTGAGTACGGCGACGACGTTAAGGGGCACCTGTATATATGTAAGTTACGGTTTCTCTTGTGTGAAGCGCCCTTTGTATGAAGCGCCTTGGGAAGGGAGGATAAGGACAAGGAGGGTTTACCGGTGGGGCTTTATTCACATCCCTTCTGCGGCTCCACGGCGGGATGACGTTCGGTTTTGGAACCAAAGAAAACCGACTGGAACACGAATTTCCCATTCATTTCCCCATCCCATCCAAAACGAATGGCAAATGGCACTTTTCTCTTACAGCTACCTCAAATTGCGCACAAGATGCGGCGCGGCTTGGCACAAAGCGGCGCGGGGCAAGTGCGAGCGAGAGTGCGGAATGGCGATCGGGAATCTAGAACATTCTGCCCCCCTCCGAAATTCGCGAAGCTGCTGCTGCAAGGCCCCAGGCAGAAAGATTGACTGTCAGATACAATATGAGTTATTGTCAGTCCGCGATGCATGCAGTCAAACCATGGCATATGATAGCTTTGATAGGAGCTAGGAGCGAACATCGATGTCGTTCCAGGCCCCTCCAGACCTCCAGACCCTTTGCGCGTCTCCACCACGCGATGGAAATGCGTCAGTGTGGGGCCAAGATGAAACTAGCCCCGATTGACCGGTGGCGGTCGAAAGGTCCTGCCTTATTTGTGTTCGCACACACGTGGGCAAATGTGGAAATGAACACCCGCTCCAGCATACAGCAGACAAGTGAATGGGCAGGCCGATTCAAACTTAACCCTGCCCTGGATCCTCGTAACTTATACGATGGACGTAAATAGACATAACAGCGAGGGTTTGCAATGAAATGACGTCACCGGTGCTCCAGATCCAAGTTGACACACCGTAATTTGAGAATACTGTGAACTTACTGTAACAGACAGAGGGTCATTCATTAATAATTTGACGTTTGAGAGAGGGTTAGGTTAGCTACGCTACACAGCGGGACACGACGTATGAAACAACGAAGCAAATGACAGAAGGCTACAAAAAAAAATTAGGTCCGAATATATGCGTATGGTATATAGTGTACAATGCAAAAGAAAAGTCTGTGAGCATGGTGCGTTCGTCGTGATATGGAGATCGAAGGCATGATAGGGATCATCGAAGGCATGTTTAGGTCGTGTGGCTCGTGGGCACATATTCAAGCGCGGGCGGAACGCCAGTTGCTGCTAGAAGCTGCGGGGCCCCTTGTATAGGCCATCTGAGGAGTGGCTGGCTTGGCAGCAACCGGACGTGCGCCGAGCATAACACCACCTGTGAGCACTGTGGTCTTTCCACCATCGTAGTTTGTCACCTCTTTCTTCGAGTTGTCAACGTAAACGCATGTCTGTCGTACTCGCTCGCGACGGGAGGGCTTAGAACCCTCAGTACCAGCCGAAGAAATCGTGGTGACAGAGGAATCAGAGTCCTCAGAGTCGAAGGAAAGCCACGAGCCAGAATCCGACGCCGACGAAAGCGAACTTGAACGAGAATGATGGGAACCAGAAGAAGCCGGGGAGACGGATTTCTGAGGGATGGTGGAGGGGAAGTGGTTGACGGTTGGAGTCGTCCAAGTTGGTCTGCGAAGTTCATCAGCAAGTGCTGCAAATAATTCTTCTTCG
>QLOU01000390.1:0-19838 GCA_003313715.1 Russula abietina
GGTTGTGAGGCAGCAACGGGTGGCTTGAGTTGCCCAGCGGGTTTGTTTTGACCACGAGAGCGTGTTTGGGGCATTGTGTGAGGTGAAGGATGTGATTGAGAAGGATATTGAGAAAAGTAGAATAGAGCAGAGAAGGGTAAATAAAATTTTGTACGAGCAAGAGATAGGAATTTGATATGATGAGGTGGCGGCGTACCACTGTGTACTAAAAAATTCCCAAGTCACTCAGTTCAAGTCGCGCTCAAGTCCCGCCAATGTGCCGCCACCAAGCTTGGCATCTCACGATTTCATTCCTCTACCGACATGGATTCCCCTAGCCTTCATAGCGCATATGAATCTCCTCCTAACATTCGGATCGCCAATCTTCTGGATGAGGGTGCCCAACATGTTCCTTGCCCCCATCCGGACTGCGTATTATCGTTTACAACCCCCAACGGACTCCGAAAACATTTTCGAACCTGTAAACACAAGCTCAATTTTGCCCAACCACCCTCATCCTCAGTACATCTTCCCCGGCAATACAAACCACAACTCATAGTTAAAACACCGGGTAAAACACCACGGATCCCAAAGGTGTCAAGTTTCAAGAAGCCCACACCATTATATAGCGATTCAGAGGCCTCAGATCAGGAATCAGTCACGCCTGATAAACTTCTATCTCCGTTCTCAGTGCTCCCCATCCAGTCGTCTCCATCCCATACGTTAAAAACACCATCATCTCAACAAGGTTCTACCCTAGCAGGCCATGGATTGTTAACATCGTCGCCATCCCGAACGAGTCAAATGACGGGTTCTACATCCACAACTTTGTCGTTCAGCAGTTCATCCTCCGAGCCATCATCCTCCAAGTCATCCACATCCACGTCCACATCTTTATCGTCTTCATCGGGCACTCATGGGATGGACGAACAGGATGACTTACCCCCAGTCTCTCGCGACAACACACCTAACTCAATAAATATTGACCATGATCCTTTGTACAATACCACATGGCCTGAAGAAGATTTTTCAGGCCGTGATCAGCTTCAAGAAGATATAGATGATGACGGAGTTTCTTTGTCTCACAGCTATCATCCACTGCTCAACGGTAAGTTCAAGCTCTTCCATATTTTGACTTACTGATATTGACTGTTCATAAAGGCACACCATGCGACAAGAACGGTAACGATTTACCCAAAGGGACACCCCCACCACCATCAGACAGCGATAGTGCACTCCCACCACAAGGCAACTGGACCCCCTACAATAACCGAAAGGAATTCGAAGCCGCCGACCTTCTTTTTACGTACCAGCAAATGTCAGCTGGTATTATGAACAAGTTATTTAACATCTGGGAGGCATCATTGGTGCCATTCGACGCTAATCCTCCTTTCACCAACGCTAACGACATGTACGAAACCATCAACTCAACCCCATACGGTGATCTTCGATGGCAAAGCTTTACAATCTGCTACAATCTCCATAATGACCCTCCCAGCACTGAAGCACCGGCTGCATGGAAGACAGCCAGATACGATGGCTGGTTCCGCGATCCCGGCAAACTCATTCGCGACATGCTTGCCAATCGTGGCTTCGACAAGGAATTCGACTATGTACCTTATCAAGAGTACGATTGCAAAGGTCAGCACCGGTTTCATGATCTCTTTTCTAGTAATTGGTGCTGGCGTCAAGCGGTGAGTTCATAATACTTATTTATTTTATCTTCTATTAATTTCATTGCATGTCCACAGGATATCATTGCAGAGGACCCAAATACACATGGCGCTATGATTATTCCCATTATCCTGGGTAGCGATAAGACGACAGTTTCTGTTGCCACAGGCAACAACGAATACTGGCCCGTGTACTTGTCAATTGGCAACATTCACAACAAGGTTCATTGAGCCCATCGTAATGGGCTCACTCTCCTTGGTTTTCTTCCTATTCCCAAGAGTATGTTATCTTTTTACATCAGTCATCCAGTGCATTTGCTAACGTATATCCTAGGTCACAAAAGATATGCTGATGACGGCAAGTTCCGCCACTTCCGACGCCAGCTTTTCCATACCGCTCTCGCCAGAATGCTTGCCCCACTTAAGGAGTCTATGACCACCCCGGAGGTTATCAAGTGCCCAGATGGGCACTATCGCCGTGCAATCTATAACTTTGGCCCGTATATTGGAGACTATCCCGAACAGGTATTACTTACCAGCGTTGTCCAGTTTTGGTGTCCGAAGTAAGTTATTCAACTCTTCATCTTAGTTAGCTTAATTGTTGGCCTCACTTTGTAGATGCATGGCACCAAAGGACGACTTAGACCATCCTGAACAGTCCTACCGCTGTCGAGAACACAATGATATTCTCGTCAAGACACGGCCAATACTGATGCTGTGGGATGACTATGGTGTCATTGATAACATCAAAGTAAGTTTTGCTCTATGTATATTCATTTATATATGTACTGAATTATGACTTATGGCATTTCCAGACATTTACGACACATTTCCCTAGAGCTGACATATACGAAATGATTACGCCCGAGTGGCCCGACCTCCTCCATCAAGTCATTAAAGGGGCTTTCAAAGACCATATCGTTACATGGGTGCAACAATGGCTTTCTCATGCCCATGGCGAAGCTCATGCCAACAAAATTCTCGAAGACATTGATTACTGGTATGTATTTTTGCACGATGTCAGCAAGAGAGCAACAATGACCCCTCTGATTACTAACACAGTATCTCTATCATCGCCCCATTCTCTGGGCTACGCCGCTTCCCTCAAGGCCGGGGATTCAAGCAGTGGACAGGAGACGACTCCAAGGCCCTTATGAAGGTGTACTTGCCTGTAATTGAGGGTCATGTCCCTGCTAAAATGGTTCGCACTGTGCGCGATCTCATTGAGTTTAGCTATCTTGTTCGCCACAATATCCATGACACGCAATCCATAGAAGCCATCAATACTGCCCTCAGGAGTTTCCACAACAACCATGAGATATTTCAGACCTCCGGCGTTGTTCATCATTTCAACTATCCACGCCAACATTCGTTGAAACACTACGCAGCTATGATACGTGCCTTTGGTTCTCCTAATGGTCTCTGTTCGTCGATGATAGAGAATAAACACATCAAAGCTGTTAAGAAGCCTTGGAGGCGGTCAAACCGTTATAAGGCCATGAAACAAATGCTTCTCACCAATCAACACCTGGACAAGTTGTCGGCCTCCCGCGCTCATTTCACATCCAATGGCATGTTGGAGGGTACTTGCCTGTTCGATTCCCTCAAGGAACGTAGTAAGTGTTTTATCCAAGTTGTTGCTTCTACAGTACTTGACAAAATAACATAGATCGACAACTACTAGCTCAACTCAGGCAAGACGAACATTTAGAGCCTGATAATGACACTCTTGACGACACCAAGGATATCGACGCCAATATCGCGGAGCTCGATCATGCTGCTAGAGTAGCTAATGAAGATGAAGATGATGAAGACGAGTATGACATTACTGGGCCAAGAGTATTAGCAGATGTTAATTTGGCGAAGGACATTGGTGCGTATATATTACAAGCTGTGGATTTATTGCTGACCTATCTCTTTAGTTGCCCGAGAAACTCCTGCTGCCATTGCTACTCGCTTTCATTGCCCTGAATTTTCCCTTCTCGTCCAACGCTTTCTCTATTCTCAGCTAACCAGCCATGAAGATTCCACATCCATTGACGGCATCTCACAGTCCCCACTTCCGATTATCAACCTTTCAACCAAATTCTCTATCTACCACTCAGCTGTTTCGACATTCTTTGCTCCAAGTGACTTAAGTGGCACTGGTGGTATGCGTTCTGAGCGCATCCGTGCATTACCATCATGGAGAAATGGCCCATCTCGCTATGACACGGTGCTTATCCACACCAATGATCAGCTTGAGGGTATGCGAGGCCTTGATGTAGGCCACATCCACCTTTTTTTCTCTTTCGCCCATGAGGAGATTGAATACCCCTGTGCCCTCATTAGTTGGTATAATCACGTCTCCGATTCACCAGACAAAGATACTGGTATGTGGATCGTCAGGCCTGTCCCAGGGAGCCTTTCTATTATTCATGTTGATACAATCTTCCGATGTGTCCATCTTATCCCTGTGTTTGGCCAGATCCCTCTCAATCGCTTGCTCAATCTGACATTTAATAATTCTTTAGATGTGTTTCATTCCTATTATGTAAACAAGTACGCTGACCATCATCTTCATGAGATTATTTATTGAAATCTTTTTTTACATCACTTGACTCTCCTTGATACAAATTGCCACGGATTTCTTACAGATTGATGTTGTATTGGGACTTTTCTACATACTTGATCATTTTTGTTGCTTGAGTAATGCTTGAGGATATCACGTGCACTTGGAATTGCTTTGCATTACTTGGAAATTTGATCTCACTTGAGAAAATTATCTCTCAAGACACGTCAAGCAAAAATTTGTGTCAACTGTGTTAAAGCATCTTCAAATAGCCCTCAAGTGGAATCAAGACTCATCGAGCCATTTCAAGTGACCTCAAACGATTTCAAAAATTGGGGGGGTTTTGCTGATGCAGTCCCGGGCCGGAGGTCTTTTCAACTTCTTTCGATCCTCTATCATACTTGTCAATGTTCATACTTTCATGCCTTACTGTCATTTGATGCCTGCGCGAGACGCGTAGAAGGGCCCGAGCTGGGTCTAGGTGTAGGAGGAGACGAAGGTAGATGAGTATGCGCTTAAAACTTTACCGCAGGTGTATACAGTACTCCCTTGCTCAGGTCATGTGCTCTTCCTTTCTTGCCCTTCACAGACACTTCACTGAAATATGCATGGATGACAACGCCTTCCCCCAACATACAGAATGCCGCTTACTGTAACATCCGCGACACCGGCCACGACACCACTTTCGACAATCGTCCAGTAGTCCTTGCCGACCTACTCGCCGGCAACCCACCCAGGCATACGTCCTTACTTCCCCGACAACCCTTGCCATCACTAGTACTGAGACATGCCTCCGTGACACAGACACGCAGACGTCCTCGAATCTTCCGTAGTTGGTTTGGTTATGGCCGAGTTTTTAGCTCGCATGTGCCGGCGGAATGAAAGGCTGCAAGTGCGGAGAATGACCATTCCTGCATTCCTGACTCATCATTTAGAAGTTTCTGATGTGTGGTCTCTTTCTAGAAGGCTGAGACAACAACCACATTGAATCACAGTACGATTACAGTACTGGGGCACCTATATTGGCATCCTGACTAGCGAACCTCTTATGAGTACACATGTGTAACAGCGTGCGCGCGCATGAGAATCGAAATGAGAAGAAATATCCACGGCTTTTCCCGTCAGAAGTCAACATCATGCTCCGGTTTTAGTTGAGCTGCTGCCATCCCTGGGGCTACATTTGAGACGGGCATCAGGTAGTTTCAATGCCGAGTAAAGTACGTAACAGCACATCCATCAGGTTAGGCAAACCCCATCACTTTAGGCGATTATGTGAACTCAATAAGAGTCTGCTACTAGTACTGTCCTCGTTCTACCCTCTACCACCGCATCCCACATTCTCCCATCAGCAAAATGGCCTAAAAATTATAATGTAATATATTGCATAAGTTCAATTATCAGAATAAAAAATAAATTAGTTAAATTATTAGATAAACTATTTAAATTCTTTTGGAAATAAAATGTCAATATATAATTAAAGATATTATAATTATGCTCTAATAATACCATAATATTAGTATTATAACTAATTATTGGATAAGACAATATATTTTAAAAAAATATTAAATATTATAGAACTTTCTACTATTTATCTCTAATATATAGCCATTGATAACCTACAATTAGATCAATATAAAATTATATTAAAATTATAAAATTACAATATAATGGATACTAATTTAAAGTTATTGAATGTTTTATATAAGAGTAGAATATTTTTTTGGCCCTGTTACATGTCATAGAGTAGTTACCAGTGTCACACTGTCACAGCTTATGGTATCTAATAAAATAATACAGCACTATAAATATAATTTGTACTTTCAATATATATTTGACACAATAGCATAGTGGCTTAAAGCATCTAAGTAATTAGACTGATATTTAAGCAGGTTGAGAGTTCAAATCTCTAAGTGTGAAAATTTTCAAGTTGAACTATAAAATAATAGATAATAAAATAAATAAATAAGTCTAAATTATAAGTAAAATAATTTAATATAAATGTAAATAAATAAATAATACATAAATAAATAATAATTAAGCATAAGTAATTGGATAATTAGGTAAGAGTGCTTAGAGTGCTTAGTTATATTAGAATTTTTTAATTTTTGGTATATAAATTAGTTGTATATTAGCCTTAAATATATTGTTAAATAATGATATCTAATGGCATCTAATCAAGCAAATTATATGGTATCTCAATATATAATTAGTCTTATATAAGTTTCTAGTTATATTATTAGTTCAAAATTAGTTTATATTAGTTTCTAATTATATTATTAGTTCTATATTGGTTTATTATTCTATTACTACTCTAAAAAAAAAATTCCAAATAATATTGCTCTTATTATAGATAGAGAAACTAATCAAACTAATTATTATACTAGAATCTAATTTAGCAATTATTATATTTTTTATTATATGACATTTTTTTTTTGTGAGGTCCACAACTATGTAACTAATTCATTGTATATGTATTACTCCACTTATTATACATAGGTTACCATATATTGCATTATAATTTTTTGGCCCTTTTGCTGATGCTCCCCCACCATTCCCCCCCAGCAACCAACTCATCTTCCCCCTCTCATATTTCTCCTTTGCTACTTCCCACATGAGTCTCCAGTTAGGACCGTCTCACTTTCAGGAGCTCTTCAAGGTCGCCTTTCGAGATTATGAAAAGCAGACGGGCAAAACATTGGCCAGTCATCCACTCGCCGAAAAGCTCCAGAGTTGTGACTCTGTCGAGTCCGTTACCGCCGTCCTTTGTGAACAAATTGAAGCCTCCAGCGAAATCCCGGGAAAGGACAAAATCTTGAAAACGCTTAAGAATCTCCTATCAATTCTACACAATCTTTCCTCCGCCTCCAATCTTGGTCTGGTACGTCCGTTGCCGCCAATTGGGTTTCGATGTCCCTAACCGTCATTCTCCAGCCTCTTCCACCCGTTAAAGCAATACACATGGGCCTCGGTATCCTACTCTCTGTATGTCCCTTTCTATCGTCCCTGAGTGCACATCTTTGTGACATAAACGTATCAGGCGGTCAAGGGTGTCCTCAATGATTACGACACATTAGCCGATTTGCTCGAGTCCATTGAACACTTCTTGAACCGCCTAGACATCTATACCAAGATCCCTCCTTCGGTCAGTATGACTGAGACGATCATTCGTGTTGGGTGAGATATTTGTTATATTACCTGACTATGCAACCCAGAAGCGCTTGTCAAGAAGCTTCTTGAGGGGAAGGACATTGAGGCGGTACTCCGGAGGCTGGATAGACTCACTGAGAACGAGGCTAGGATAACTGCGACGCAGACCCTCAAGATCGTCTATGGTCTCTTCCAGAATATGAGGGATGTGGTCGACGGTGAGCAGATTTACAAGGCTTACGGTATGCCTAGCCATGTCCATCTACTTCCTGTCGTTCTCTCTCGTCACGCCAACCTTCCATTTTCAAGTTCTCCCTTAATATTCCATTCACCGTAATCTCCGTGAAGTTTGTCGGAGTAACTGACTCTGCCACACCATGCAGCATTTGACACGCACGTAAAAAGGGATAGATTCTTGGATGCGACATCGTATAGCCCAGAACACTTCAAGAGCCTGATTACGAAAAAGTTCCCAAATGCGTCAAGGTGCATAGGCGGCCCTAGGCGGTCTTGGCTACACATTCTGCCAGCGATGTTTTCCCCCTTACATCCAAGTACCATATTCTTTCTTTCCCCTACTCACTTTCATAACTTTACTGCTTCGGTGCTCTAACATACTTTTTGTTGTTCAGGTGCTATTCCGTTATCTGATGCCTGCACGAGACGCATCGAGAATCTGAGCTGGGTTTAGGTGCAGGAAAAGATAAGGGTGCATATGGGTATGTGATTAAAACTATACCTCAGCCGATATTTTTGACGACGAACAGGTATTCATGGACTAGATGGCCACCAACTCCAACTACAGTTCTATGGTTCTTCCCCTGTGCCGCTCATGTGTATTACCCATTCTTACCCTACACAGGGACCTCGCCGAAACACAGATGAACACACCTTTCCACCATTCAGAATGCCACATAACATCACCGCTCACGACAATCGAGCTCTTGGTCCAAGTTCCCGTGTACTTACTCGATGACCCATCTACGTGTGCGTTCCTACTTCCCGACAACACTCTTCAACACCACCTTCAGCACTGAGACGTGCCTTCGCGATGCGGGCATCCTCGAAACTGTCGTGCTAGGCTGGAAATTTCAACTCACGCACAGCCAGGGATATTAACTTGGGTTACTGTACGTATGATGGACGGAGAACCATCCTTGACCCATTCTTCATCATTCAGAGTATGCATTCCTATACGGGATATTTAAATATGTACTTATTCCGAACGAATGTCGTCGTAAATGGCTTTCGCTGGGCATCTTTTCCCGTCCAATTGAATGTCATCGACGGGGGACCACACATTAGGACCGTCGATCCAGAGATGCACCATCTGCGAGTTGATTATATACACTACTCGTGATCATCAGACGAGCCTTGGGGATGGAGATGGGCGTTCGATAATTTCAGTGCCAAATAGGTCAGGCATGAGGCAACGGTGTGCCGTGTGCGAGCGAGTGTGAGACTGCGTGTAGCGATGCGGCTAACTTACTGTAGTGCACGTAACAGCCAGCACCGCATCCCAGGCACAGCGCGCAGCATTGGCACAACCTCGTGCATGTGTCCATCAGAACCTTGTTTAAAGTAACTTAATTCACAACCAAATCTCTTCATCCCTCGGGCCTCGCGCGCTGCCTTGCTGCTTCTTTGTGTCCAGACCGGAAGAGCGCCGCCAGTCCTTCCGCCAACTACATGGACAGAGGGGTTGAGGATTGAGCCATAGCCAAGCGGACTCATTGAAGCGAACGTTGAGCAACTTGAGGTCATACCAGGGCGTAACCACGTGTCACTCATACTCGTATCACGGCGAGCACCAGCATGAGTGACTGACAGCTGTCAAACAAATGGTACAAACAAGCAGTGGGCCAACCGCCTTTTGTTATGAAAATTGCTGTACAGGCGTGTCCCGTAAACGCTTGCGGCGACCAAATACCTTCCATCATCTCCCCCATCATTCCAGTTCCTCCCACTGGCAGTAAACCAACTTTTCTTTCCCCTTCCATAGTTCTTTCTCCTTTCCTTCCTACATGACTGACCAGTCAGGACACTCTCACTTTCAGGAGCTTTTTGACGTTGCCTTTCGACGCTATGAAGAGCAGACGGGTGAGACATTGGCCAATCATCCGCTCGCAGAGAAGCTCCAGAGTTGTTACTCTGTCGAGTCCCTTACCGCAGTTCTTCTTGAACAAACAGAAGCCTCCAGAGAAATCCAGAGAAGGGAGAAAATCCTGAAACCCCTCAAGAACGTCCTATCAGTTTTGCATAAACTTTCCTCCGACTCCCATCTCGGCTTGGTACGTCCGTAGCCGCCGATTGCATTTCAATGACCCTAACCGTTGTTCTCTAGCCTCCTACACCTGTAAAGGCAATACACACAGGCCTCGGTATCTTGCTCTCTGTATGTCCCTTTCTTTCGTCCCTGAGTACGCATCTTCCTGAGAACATCTAACGATATCAGGCGGTCAAGGGCGTTCTTGACGATTACAACGCATTAGCCAATTTACTTGAGTCGATAGAACAATTTTTGAACCGCCTAGACATCTATACCAAGATCCCTCTTACGGCCAGTACGACTGAGATTATCATCAAGATACTCGTGGAGCTGCTCTCCATCCTCGCATTGGCGACCAAACAGTTACGTCAAAAAAAACTTAGTAAGTCGGTGTTATGTGAGATATTATATTACCTGACTTTGCAACCCAGAAGTGCTCGTCAAGAAGTCCCTCGGAGGGAAGGACATCGAGGCAGTACTTCAAAGGTTGGATCGACTCACTGAGCATGAGGCTCGGATAACTGCAACGGAGACCCTCAAGGTCGTACATGGTCTTTTGCAGAATATGACGGATGAGGGTGAGCAAATTCACTTACTCATTTATGCCTGGTTACCCTGGTATGGCTGGTGTTGAGTATTCTTCTCTTCAGATGGCAAGGCGTCAATTAACTACGTTCGGGATGCGCTCGGTATGTTCTGCGTGGCCACGATGAAGCCATTCAGTAGCTGACTGGGCCGTAGAGGTCATGCAGAAACTCGCAAGTGACATGAACAAGCCAAATCGTCAGTCATTTTTTAATGCCGCGATTGCTCACCGGAATCTCTGATATTGTCTGGCAGGTGACCAATTGGAGAAAGATATTCAAAAGTGGTTGTCGCCACCCGACCCCTGGAAGAACCAGAACATTGCCCGTGAGTTACACCAGAGCAGGTCTGCGGAATGGTTCCTTCAGGGCAACACGTTCTCGGAATGGAAACGGTCCGAGGAACCGGGTTCCCTTCTGTGGGTGCATGGCAAACGTAAGTTAACGCCCAAATTATACGCTCTTTCGGTGACCGAAAATCTAACCATTTCGTAGCGGGTGCTGGAAAGAGCATATTTTGGTATGTGAAAATTTTGATATCGCCGACTCGAGCTTATCATTTTGGCCAGCTCCGCAATTGTCGAAGATATCGATGCCATGCGGAAAGCCGGGCTTGCCTCACTGGCATTCTTCTACTGCGATTTTAGGGACAATCAGAAGAAGAACCTACGCGGACTGCTTTCATCGCTGCTGGTTCAACTTTGTCACCAATCCGATGCCTACTGTGATGTGCTCTCCAAGTTCTACTTGGAACATAACAATGGTTCACGTTCTCCCGACAACATAGCACTTGCAGGATGTTTAAAGAAGCTACTCAAACTCCCTGGACATGCCCCCGTCTACTTAATTGTGGACGCTTTGGACGAACTTCCGACATCCCTCCCATCGCCCCGCTACAAAGTCCTAAACTTGATTAAAGAGCTTATTATATCAGAAATTTCGAATTTACATATATGCGTCACCAGTCGACCAGAAATGGACATCAAGGATGCCCTCAATCATTTAGTTTTCCGCTCTGTTTCCTTGCACGACCAAAGCGGACAAGATGTCGATATTAAAGAGTACATTACCTCCGTCATTAATACAGATCCAAGAAACAAATGCTGGAATGCGGAGCACAAGCAACTTGTCATCGACGACCTCACAAGAAAAGCTCAGGGGATGTAAGGCGTGCATACTAAATTATTGACGAGTCGCTGATTTCTGTGATGTAGGTTCCGCTGGGTGTATTGTCAGCTGGACTATATTTGCGGCCGCTCTGTAGCAAATATCCGGAAAGCACTGGCCGATTTACCTGCGATGCTCGACGAAACATATGAGCGCTCCTTGCGAGAGATCAACGCGGTGGATTGGGAGCTCACCTATCGCTTGTTTCAGTTCATAGCAGTGGCTTTCCACCCACTTCGCGTAGAGGAACTCGCTGAGTTTCTCGCATTCGACTTCGACGCAGGACCAACTCCAGAATATTGCAAGGATTGGCGCTCGGAGAATCCAATGCACGCGGTTCTGTCTACCTGCCCCAGTTTTCTTGTAATCGTCGATTGCGAAGACTTTCCTGACCCCGATGGCAGGGTTTCTGACAACCCCGGCAAAGTCATACAATTCTCTCACTTCTCAGTCAAGGAGTTCTTGACTTCCGCCCGCCTTGCCGAAGCAAACGACAATATTCTCCGTCGTTATCATATTTCCGAAACACCTGCTCATACCCTCGCAGCACGAGCATGTTTGGGCTATTTGCTACACCTCGACAAGGATGTCACCAGCGACAGCCTGCAAAAACTACCTTTTATTGAATATTCTACGCGATGCTGGGTTCACCATGCACGGTTCGAGGGCGTGTCGCGAAATGTGAAGGACGAATTGAAAGAACTATTCGACCCAAGAAAACTTCACCTTGCAATTTACATCTGGATATGCGACCCAAGTTGTCCTTCATGGGTTCACATGGGCCAACCTACAAGGCCTTCACCACTCCACGGAACTCCCCTGTATTATGCCGCTCATTTGGGCTTACATTCTGTAGTACCGTTGCTCATCAATGAGCACTCACAGAATGTAAACTCTCAAGTCTGCATCAGCGATGAGACACCGCTACATGTGGCATCAGAACGCGGACACTTGGAAGTCACTGATATTCTTATCGACCATGGGGCGGATGTGTCAGTCCAGGACAAAGAAGGCCATACCCCGTTACATCTGGCATCGAAAGCAGGGCGATCGGAAGTCGCTTATATTCTTATCCAGCGTGGGGCAAATGTGTTGGCCCAGAACAACGACGGCCAAACCCCATTACATCTTGTGGATCTGAATTTCATGGATTGGGGTCTATTTAAGGGCACTTCCAGCGATCGAGAAGTCGCTGGCGTGCTTATCAAGGGTGGCGCGGATGTATCAGCCACGGACAACGAGGGCCAGACCCCATTACATCTGGCGTCGAGAGAGGGGCGACTGGACGTCGCTCGCACTCTGATCGACGGTGGCGCGGATATGTCCGCCCAGAACAAGCAAGGCCAGACCCCATTCCATCTGGCGTTCGTAGCGGCGAAAGTGCAAAGTGGGGAAGTGGAATCGGCGAAAGCGGAAGTCGCTCATATGCTAATCGAGCATGGCGTGGATGTGTCACCCCAGGACAACGAGGGCCTGACTCCCCCATTACATCTGGCATCGAAAGTCGGTCATCTGGAATTGGTTCACATGCTTATCGAGCGTGGCGCGAGCGTCTCCGCCCTGAACTCCGACGGCCAGACTCCGTTACATCTGGCGTCGAAAGCGGGGAAACTAGAAGCCGTTGGGATGCTGATCGAGCATGGTGCAGTTGTGTCAGCCCAGAACAAGGATGGCCAGACCCCATTACATCTGGCTTTGGAAGTGGGGAGCTGGGATTCGGCGGAACTGGAATCGGCGAAACTGGAAGTCGCTTGCGAGCTGATCGAGCGTAGCGCGGATGTGTCGGCCCAGGACAAGTACAACCGTACCCCATTACATATGGCGTCGACAGGAGGGCAACTGGAAGTCGCCCGCATGCTGATTGAACGTGGCGCGGGTGTGTCAGCCCAGAACAAGCACGGCCAGACCCCATTACATCTGGCTGTGGGAATGGGTATTTGGAGGTATTTGGCGAAACTGGAATCAGCGAAACTAGAAGTTGCTCGCATGCTGGTCGAGCGTGGCGCGGATCTGTCAGCCCAGGACAACGACAGCCAGACTCCATTACATGAGACGTCAAAAGCGGGGAAACTGGAGGTCGCTCGCATGCTGATCGAGTGCGGTGCAGGTGTGTCAGCCCAGAACAAGGACGGCCGGACCCCGTTACATCTGGCTTTGGAAGTGGAGAGATGGGGGCATTCGGCGGAACTGGAGTCGGCGAAACTGGAAATCGCTCGCATGCTGATCAAGTGTGGCGCGGATCTGTCAGCCCAGGACAACGACGGCCAAACCCCATTACATCTGGCGTCAAGCAGACTTACCGGGTGTTACCCGAATGTGCAAGCTGAGGACCAGACTCGATTACATCTGGCGTCGAAAGCGGAGCAATTGGAAGTCGCTCGCATGCTGATCGATAATGGCACGAGTTTGTCAGCCCAGGACAACAATGACCAGACTCCATTACACCTGGCGTCGAAAACGGGTCAGCTAGAAGTCGCGTGCATGCTAATCGAGTGTGGCGTGGGTGTGTCAACCCAGAACAAGGACGGCCAAACCCCATTGCATCTGGCTTTGGTGGAGGAATTGAATGTGGCGGTAGTGAAATCAGCGAGACTGGACGTCGCTCGCATGCTGATTGAGCGTAGTGCGGATGTATCAGCCCAGGACAACGGTGGCCAGACTCCATTACATCTGGCGTCGATAGGAGGGCAACTGGAAGTTGCTGACATGCTGATCAAGCGTGGCGCAGGAGTATCAACCCAGAACAAGCAAGGCAAGACCCCATTATGTCTGGCTTTGAATTATGACAGATGGAATGTGGTGGCGAAACTGGAAGTCGCTCGCATGCTGATCGAGCGTGGCGCGGACGTGTCAGCACAGGACAACAAAGGCCAGACCCTATTACATCTGGGGTCGAAAGCGGTGTGTTCGTGGGACATGGCGAAACTGGAACCGGTGAAACTGGACATCGCTCGCATGCTGATCGAGCGTGGTGCGGATGTGTCAGCCCAGGACAACGACGGCCAAACCCCATTACATCTGGCGTCGAAAACGGGGTCGCTAGAAGTTGCTCGCAAGCTGATCGAATCGATTGGTGCGGATGTGTCAGCCAAGAACAAGGACGGTCAGACCCCATTACATCTAGCCTTTTTCAGGGATCAGTATACACGTTTTCGCAGTCCAGAAGTTGCCGGAATGCTTATCCAGCATGGGGCCGATGTGTCAGCCCAGGATAATGGTGGCCAGACCGCATTACATCTGGCGTCGGAAGCGGGGTGGCTAGAAGTCGTTCGCGTGCTGATCAAGCGTGGCGCAGGCGTGTCAACCCAGAACAAGAACAATCGGACCCCATTACATCTGGTGTTTTCCGGGTATTGGAGTCCGTTTTCCAAGGGCACTTCCAGTCATCCAGAACTCGCCAACGTGCTTATCCAACATGGCGCAGACGTGTCAGCCCAGGATAAAGAATGCCAGACTCCATTACATCTGGCGTCGAAAGCAGGGCAACTGGAAGTTGCTGACATGCTGATCGAGCGCGGCGCGGGCGTGTCAGCCCGTGACAAGGACGGCCAGACCCCATTACATATGGTGTGTTTTGGGGATTTGAAACCACGTTTTGGCATTTCCAGTTATGCCGAAGTCGCTCGCATGCTCATACTGCGTGGCGCGGATGTGTCATCCCAGGACAACGAGGGCCGTACCCCATTACAGCTGGCGTCGAAAGCGGGGCAACGGGAAGTCGCTCGCGTGCTGATCGAGCATAGCGCGGGTGTGTCGGCCCAGGACGACGACGACGAGAGTACAATGCGCCTGGCGCCAAAGGCAGGGCAACTGGAAGTCGTTCGGAAGCCGATCGAGCGTGACGCGAGTGTGTCAGCCGAGGACAAGGATGCCCAGACGACATTACATCTGGAGTCGCAGGGGGAGGAACTGGAAATTGTTGGCATGCTTGACGCAGATGTGTCAGCCCAGAACAGGGACGGCCTGGGTCCAGTGTTTCTGGGGTTTACGATATTTGGACTAATTCTCGCTGCGCTAATACTTTAGATTACTACTATTCTCGAAGGGCTGCCGTACGAGCTTGTTTTATAACTTGCGAGTTCAATCGCACTGCTAGTACATATTTACCTTACCGCTTTCATCGCTTTCTAGATGTCTCTGATTTCTACTGCAGCTCATCCATTTGATTCGTAGTGCTCGTAGCTGTCTGCCCCTTTCCTGTAATTGATTGTCATACAAGGGCATCGCTTACATTAAGGAACCAAGTGCAGCCAACATCGCCATCCCAACGGTCAAAACCAACAAATCGAGCGATGACTACTGTACGTTTGGAGCGCAAGAGCTCTAGGCAATCTCGATGCATCTGATGCAAACCCATTTATTGATTAGCACATAGAGGTGGATAGATTCGTGGATAAGCTGGGTTTGATCTAGAATATGAGGGTGTTATAGACGAGAATATGAGGGTGTTATAGACGAGAATACGGCTGAAACAACATTGCAGCTCATATTTTTCGATGGCGGCACCCGCTCGTGCATTCTTCTTCCCTAACACAGTCAGGCTATTCGACGTCCTCTTCAGCGCCAAAACTTTCCTCCGCCACCATTTCTGCTTCGTGGCGTAAGTGTGTTGCGTGTCATCGCGGAGCCATTCTCGCGCACGTGGCATACCCTCGGTGCATGAGGATCAATGTTCATCAAATATGGCAAATTCTTGTTTCGTGATTCTCGCGCTCCTGCTTTGACATAGGTCGACTCGGATGCGACAGCATTTGGTCTCCCACACGCATCGAACCTCATCGGCTTTGGTCCCAGAGTCTGGCTCGGCACCGGTCGGCGGCCGAGTCCAAGTCCGGTGCCGAGCGAGTGTCTGAGTACTGATACAGCGGCGCGAGGAGACGTGCGAGGATCAGATCTTCCAGTGGTGATTTGCCTTTGCTTTTGGGATAGCGACAGGCTCTTCTGGATCGAGGTGCTCGACGTTCTGGAACATATATATACCCCAGCGCGCGCTCCGAAACGTAATGGTCAAGTTCTCGTGTGGCCTGTTTACTCCGCCAAATGCCAATCCGGTCTGAATTTGATGAGCAGCTTAAGGGTAATCCAGAGTACAGAGCTCGGCGAACTTCATGCACCGATTGTCGAATACGCTGTCCTATCAATGAGTGAGGACGCGGTAGGTCATAGACTAACAAGGCCGCACTTTTGATTGCAAATATCTCGGCTGTGTGGCATGTCCACGATCTTTATCCAGCGTCCAGGGCATGTTTCATTCTCCACCAGTGGAGCCGATTGGACAGTGGGATAAAGCCCGGATTTTCATACTAAGTTAGACATTACCCGTGTCGCCGGGACGCCTAGCCACGTAAATACGTAACCATCCAAATCACCTTCAGTACGGAATGATGCTAATGGACCCTCACCTGGAGGGCAGATTCGTGAATGAAGGCATAATTGATAATCGTTGACAGGCATCGACAGCGGAGGCACAACGACATGTTTCAAACCACGGAAAAAACAAATCTTGTCCTTCGAGTCCGGCGGTTCACCTGCTGCCAGTGCATATACGTGCTGCACTGTAAGATTAACAGGGATCATCTGTGTCGAAGTATGCGTGCATATATACGTACCGTTGCCAAGGTAAATGACCGGGCCACTAGTTATGACGCATGTGCTCATGAAGTACTTTGGTGGTTCTTCGCCTTCTCTTTCACACGGCGGGCTGAACGTTGCCGTCTGCATAAGGTAGCACGAAGGTGCACTCACGAAGAAACGCACCGCAAATCGTACCAGGACCATAATGCGCCTTGCCCAAAAATGAATGCTAGACGGAACTTCCTACCTAGATTGTGTTTCGTGAAAAGATACGAGAATTATCCCAACGAGTCGCAGGAAAGGTTCGAGGCTTTATGAATGTCTTCATATCAACATCACCGTCTTCCAATGCCATCACTGCGGGTCTGGAGAACGTTACTGTTTACCCGAAAGAACAAGACAACGAACCAAACAACGAACCTGTTTAGATGTCCGGGCTTCTGGATATGACGCAGTGGTTCATTCGCCTTCTGCGGACTGGATGTTGCCGTTTACATAAGGTAGCACGGCTGTGGACCCACGAAGAAACGCACCGTAGATTCTACCAGGACCTAATGTGAATACATTTTTCTCATCGACGCCTTCCTCGATGTACTCCTGACCCTCATCGGCGACGCCTACTATCTGGTTGCTCCTTGGGACTGGAGTTCTGGGATTGAATTTGACCTCACGTAGGGAATGATTCATGGAGATGCGAAGGCGTTCAAAAGAAAGTTTTCATAGTTGTCCTTAAAATCGAGTCTGAGCTTCCTTAATTGCTCAAAGATGAATGCTAGATAGAACTTCCCACCTATTGTGTTTCGAGAGAAGATGCGAAAATTGGCTCTAACGAGTCGCTGGAACGTAGATCTTCGTTTTGGCTTTACATTGAAGCTTTATCAACGTCTCTTTATCAACGTCACGGTTTTCCAACGCGATCACTGCAAGGCTGGAGAACAGGTTAGCGTTTACAAGAAAGGACACGACCACGAACGTGTTTAGATGGGCCGGATTTAGATAGTCAAACCAACGGACTATTTCGAACTCTGCCTCGTCAACTTCGTGCACGGGGAACTCGTGCAAGCGTATCTTGATGTGTATCCGAGAAATCTAGACTGAAATGTGGTGAACTGAACGCGATTTCCCCTGGCATGACCGGTGGCTTTGTACTTTGCGTCCCAAATCATGCCTCGCAACTGGGGGAGATCCAACACCGTCTATACCCAAATCAGGCTGCTCCTCCCACTGGCCACCCTGGATTTTTATATAAGGGTCTGTTGCAGTAAGGGCCTGCGCGTTTCGGGCCACAGACTTGCTGGGCATCCGCAAGAGATTGGAGAAGTCACCGAGGGATGACTGTATTTTCTATGAGGTCACATATCTCTCCACGGATCACGGAAAGGGAAAACGAACTAGACACAGTACTCGCGTAGCGCGCTCGTAGAGTACGCAAAAAACTCGAACCAGGTGCTGTCAACATCGCCATCCTTGTCGCCATCCCAACGACGCGAGGGGATCTTCATGGCGGAACTCAACACGAACGTCGAACGAACCGCCCGACAAGGCTGGGTCGTGGGTCGTGACTCCGTTAATGACGAATAACACGGTTCGGTTGTGTCGTAGAACAAGGACGGAGCTTGGGATTGGGACGGGGTGATGATCACATGGATGACTGACAAGAAATACGACGCTATGACGCAGGAGTGGAGTTGCTACCTGCATCAGTAAATTAAGTAAATTCCGATGAGGCCTCGTGAGCTAATGTCCTCTGTTGTGATTTGTTGTAGCCTGGTAGAGGCCTTGTAACGCCTCAAACGTCTATGTCAAATTGACGAGCCGCGTCCATGTTCACGAGGCAATATACGGTGATTTAGTAAGCGTGAGTTTGTTGTAATCTTATACATGACTTGTGAGACCAGCACCACCTGAGATCATATCATGAGTGATTCACGAGCCGCGTCTATGCTCATGAGGCAATATACTGTGATTTAGCATGCATGAGATTATTGTAATCATTTTATGACTCGTGAGATCAGTACCACCGGGGATCAGATCACGAGTTCTTCACGAGACATGTCTACGCCGTACTGAGTGCACTGGTATGACCTCAGGCCTCAGGCCTCATATCTGTCCATCAGAATCTGTAATATCGGCATCTCTCGGACCTCACTGCCTTATCGTGTCCAGATTGGAAGTTCGCCCGTCCGACTTTATCATTTTAGGCAACAAGCGTGTCTCGTGAACATATTTGTATCTCCATCGCATCGCATCCCACACTGACAATCTCCCCCATCATTTCAGTTCCCCCAGCAAACCAACTATTCTTTCCCCTCCCATATTTCTTTCTCCCTTACTGCCCACATGACTGACCAGTCAGGACTCTCCCACTATCACGAACTCTTCGAGAATGCCATTCGACGCTATGAAGAACAAACAGGCGAGACATTGGCCAATCATCCACTAGCTGAGGAGCTCGAGAGTTGTTACAATGTCGATTCCCTTACCGCCGTTCTTCATGAAAAAACAGAAACCTCCAGCGAAACCCGGTTAAAGGGCAAAGCCTTGAAACCCCTGAAGAATATCCTATCATTTCTACATAATCTTTCCTCTGATTCCCATCTACTCGGCCTGGTACGTCCGTACCCGCAGATTGCGTTTCAATGTCCCTGACCATCATTCTCTAGCGTCCTTCACATGTAAAGGCAATGCACACAGGCCTCGGTATCCTACTCTCCGTACGTGTCTTTCTTTTGTCCCCGAGCACGTATCTTCCTGACATCCAAACGTATCAGGCAGTCAAGGGTGTCCTTGACGATTACAACACATTGGCCGATTTGCTCGACTCAGTTGAACAATTTTTGAACCGCCTAGACATCTATACAAGGATCCCTCCATCGGACAGTAGGGCTGAAATT
>QLOU01000391.1:7128-22450 GCA_003313715.1 Russula abietina
TTTTAAGAGATTAAAAGGCCTTATGTTGAAAATAAGAACCATTGCAATCTTAGCTATGAATTTTGACAATTTAAAGGGCTTGTGGGGTTTATAAGGTCTTATAAGACCTTGTAAGGTTTAGACTTTTTTTGTGATGCTAACAGTAAGAGTGGGTGACTGGTTGAGGGTAAAGAAAGGCCCATTTCACCCTTAGCCAAAGGGTTCTTCGCTGTGCTCGCAACACATAACACACGGGGGAAAACGCAGCTTTCTCGATAATATAACGTAGACGTTACAATTGTTTACAGATGATAGAAGCACAGACGTATGTAACCATACTATTTCGTACGATCAACCTTTCAAGCTGGCCCGGTACCAAAGTGACCATCTTATAGGAGCATATTTCCTGAGAAGTATTAGACTCCAATTGCTAGGACTTAGAGCTAGATGAAGACATACTGTGGCCATTGTTCAAGCGAGACTTGATGCGCAGGACCTGTCCAAAGCCCGATTTCCTGATAACATTTCGTGTTTTCCCCACTCGGAACTCTGCCTCTGTCAATCGGGTGCGAGCTCTTCGAAGTTTCCACATCACCCGGTGTATTTCATCAAGGGCGTCTTGAACTGTGCGTTCGCATTCGCGGCACTCAGATGTACTGGAGGAATATAGAGTCACCGCTTCTTGGTGGCTGCTAACAATCATCTAGATGGGCCAAAGGTGTCAATTCGTCGTGTAAGTAGAGGCATTTCATATCGCATTCACCTTTTCAACAATTTCAACAATACTGTTGTTCACGTCAAAAAGTTGGAAAAAAAGTAGTACTTTGTTTGTCGCTTTGTCACCTGTCACACAGAGATTTGCATGTGACGACAAACCATGCCACATCACACTTGCCAACAATGTGGTCGCGAATTTCGAGATCGGAAGGCCCTCTTATGCCATATGAACCACCCATACGGATCTTGCTATAATCACTTCCAAGAGACTGTCAATCTCTTTGAAGATCTTCGGAGGCACAATTCCCTAAAACATCAATCACAATGTCCGTCGCCACCGTCATCGGATGATGGAAACGATAATGGATACGACAACTTTCAACCGACAAATCAAGAACCCATGGATGTCGATCCGGATCCACCAATTGCTGTTGATGATGGACCATTTGTTGAGGAATACGAAGGAGCAGCCAAGCAGTATGGAGCAGGCGTGACCTTTATGTCAGAATTCCGCCATGATCAGTATGCTCCAGAACGTGTTGAAAATCTGTACTATCCGTTCGCATCGAGGGATGAATGGGAGCTAGCTGCTTTTTTGCTCCGGTCTGATCTCAGCATGGCATCCATTGATTCCTTTTTGTCGTTAAATTTGGTGAGTGCCCACCAATTATTGTCATTGTTGTTTATCAATTTTCCGTGTAGGTTAAGCACTTAAATCTATCATTCAGTACAGCTAAACACTTACGCGACCTTGCTGAAATGCTTCCAAAGGGACCGGAGTGGCGATGGATCATCTTCTTTTCACTCTTACCCCCATGTCCTCTTCTGAGAGCATCTCTACCACCTCCACTGAGGTCGTTTCTCGGGCCATTATGCTTCCTCAAAAGCCAAAGAGGATAGCTCAGCCCAAAAAAACCATTCCTAAGGGTGACGATTTATTGGTTTTCGACATCCTTAATATCTTCCGTCGTCGCTGGTTCCTCTCAAGGGACCACCTCTTGACCAATGTCATCTCAGCCCAAAAGGCTGAGGATGGAAAATTTTCATGGGTTGAGTTCACTCCCCAGTACCACTCCCACCTGGTCAAGTGCGCTGTCGCACTTGTACCTCACCCTGTCCTCAAGGTGAAAAAGGTGATGTTTGCGTATATTTTGGAGCTTCTAGATGGAGATGGCGATAAGGCCTTCTTCAAACTCCAGAAGGGCGGCCGCAAGGCCAATAATGCCCAAAAGGAGAAGAGGCGTCTTGCACGGAAACGGAGCCGAGCTGCTAAGCGGGAAAGGGAACGGGAAGCTGCGAAAGTGGCCAAACAAACCCCCCGTGAGCGGCAATGCAGGGCATGTGGACGCAAGTTCAATTCCCGCAAAACCGCCAGCAAGCACAAGTGCCCCAAATCCAAAGTGGAGCACATGAGAAAGGAAGCAGCTAGTGGAGAGGCCTCACAACCCAGACCCACAGCAACGGAGGACACGCCTCCGGCTACCCCCACCCCTCATGCACCTTCTACCCCAACAAACAGTGATGACATCCCTACGGTAACTGGAGCCTCGCAGGATTCACCCTCACCTTTTTTGTTCCCAATGGTTCATCCCCGCACTGGCCTTCAAAGGCTAATCCACAGGGATAAGGTCAAGCGGTGTTTGTCGACTGGATGGAAACACCAGGAGTGACAATCAACCGGCACTCTTCACTGATACAACTCTGGCTCATTAGTACAACAGTTTGTTACGATAAGGTTTCTCGGGTCCCCTTTCCTGCCCTGTAGCATACCCGCGGGTCCCTGCTAATACTGCGCCTCATAGGAGAGGGTTGATTGATCGGCGACGAGGCGTACCACGTTTATTACCCCATCCACCAGCACCCACATACTGTACTGTACATACAACACCCAAGCGGGCAAACATCTCACTAACCAGTCATACATACAACGCTTGGCAGCGTGACCGCCTCTTTGTCCATAGTTACATGCGCGCGGAATACAAATTCGGAAAAAAAAAAAAAAGAGTGGCGATGGATGCGCTGGACCACTCCATATCCAACGAAGAAGGAACTCGATCTCTTCTACCGTGACCCGCTTGTTTGTATACAATCCATTCTATCCAACCCTCTCATGAAAGATCATCTGCAATTCTCGCCGTTACGCATATTTGATTCTGCCGCAAGGGCAATGCGGATCTATGGCGAGTGGCTAACAGGCGACGTGGCGTGGTCCATGCAAGTGAGTCCTCGGATTAAATTTATTCTAGTCTTTCCTTATCACTCTATAGAATCAGCTGCCTAAAGGGGCTACTCTTCTTGGCGTCATTCTATCATCCGATAAAACCAATATTTCAGCGATGACTGGCGGATGTGTCGCTCATCCCCTCCTCATAAGCCTTGCAAACCTTTTCATGGATTTTCGGATGAAGGGGTCAAACCACGCTTTCCTTCTACTCACATTACTCCCCGTTCCGAAATTCATCCACAAAGACCGGGAGATCCATGGAGTCTTGGAGTCTCACATGATACACGAGTGCTTGGACTTCATTCTGAAGCCACTCAAAACGGTAGCTGAAATCGGAGTCATGATGTCAGATCCGGCCGGTCAGGCTCGCCACGTTTTCACCCCTCTTGCTGCATACATGGTCGACGTGCAAGAGGCATTATTACTTGCTGCAGTTGCTGGAAAGACATCGCATCTCACTTTGGCGACTTACAAAAAGTTTGGCGATTCATTCCGGCACGAGCCACGGACAACTTCAACCACCCTTGCACAACTACATGCTCTCGAGGAAACCCTTAATCCTTGGGACCTCGTCTCATATGTCAAGGCTGCTAAAAAGAGAAGACTGAATGGCGTACATCGTCCATTTTACAGGGATTGGCCTCTTTCAGACCCCTCGAAATTCCTTATGCCAGAGCCGCTCCACCATTGGCACAAGATGTTCTGGAACCACGACGCCAAATGGTGCATTCATTTTCTCGATGGAGCCGAGATCGACTTTCGGTTCTCGATTCTTCACCCGCACACCGGTTTTCGACAGTTCAATAAAGGCATCTCTAAACTGAAGCAAGTTACTGGACAAGAACAGCGCGACATCCAGCGCTACATCGTCTCGGTAATCGCCGATGCCGTCCCGAAGGATTTTTTAATCTCAGTTCGTTCATTGATGGACTTTCGTTATCTCACCCAGGCCCCTCAAATATCTGAGCAGACGTGCATGGAAATCGATCTTGCACTCAAGGACTTCCATGATCATAAGGATTCGATTATATCCTCTGGTGCACGAACTGGCAAACGCGGAAAGGTTCTCGATAACTGGTACATTCCAAAGCTCGAACTCCTACAAAGTGTCACGTCAAGTATCCGTGAGAGTGGAGCAGCGATACAATGGACTGCAGATACAACGGAACGATACCATATCACCGAAATTAAAGAACCCTCAGATCACAGTAACAATCAAGCTTACGAGGCTCAGATCTGCCGTCATCTTGATCGCAGAGAAAGATGTCGGCAGTTTGACATCGCCACTGCCATTTGTGAGGCCAGCGCCGACATGCCTCACCTTGGCGATGTTGACGATGACGACAACCTATCCGAGGATCCTGGGCACGAACCAAAAGGGCGCACTTCACACCCTGTCTGTCACCGGGTAAAGAGTTTGATGGCAAGAGTTCTGGTCGGATCATGGATTGATTGCATCACTGATGCCCCTGAGCATCTGATGGACCCTTGAAGGCTGTGTCGCAGTTGAATCAGACGTCACAGCCTTGTCTGATTGATGTACTATAATGGCTCTGGTGGTGGCTTGATGTCTTGTACGTGTTTGTAAATAGCTATACTCGCAGTTGTATTTAAGGAGGATCAACTTGACCCTGTAGCGGCAAGTTGAGTCTCCTGTCTCAATCTCATCTTATTGTCTTTTCCAATCAAAGAGAGGCCCCAGAGTTGCAGCTCAGAGGCAGACACTCTCTACTCCAAAGCATTCTAAGTCGCAATAGGACTTAGCTCTTCTCTTATGCACAACGCGACAACACAGAAGCCAGACTATACCTTCTGTCAGTATCTCAATCCAGCGCTAGCCCACGACGGAGGGCCCTGCACCTGTTTCGAGATCACTCAAGTACTCAAGCAATAGAGTTCTAGTGTCGCGTCACAACCGGCGGTGACATTAGACTCAACTTTCTTTCTATCAAGACGGCCAGTACCAGTAGCGATAACACCGAAGAAGCAGTATTCCTTCCAACAAACGAAGACCTCCTAGCATTCAGACCCAATTCACGAGTCGTAAAAGTCGACAAAAATACCCCATCAGGAATACCCTTCCACATCTTCTGTCTAAGAGACGACTTAGACTTGAAAGAGAAGGGCGGATCCTACCCAGTAGTCCTCATCAACGGACAGTGGTACAAACTATTGTACAAAAGACAAAGATTTGTTCTGGGCGACCCTGCAGACGAAGTCCATCAGTTCGACCTACCAGAACCAAGAATCGTTGACCTGGCCAACGAACCATCAACTCAAAGAGCTCCTTCCCCAGACGAGAAAACACCTAATTCGTCAGACAGCGAATCATCAGACGAGGAGAAACCCAGCCCAACAGACAAAGCTATCAGAAATAGCCCCATTAGAATTGCATACGTCCTCCCACGACCACCACCAGCGGTAGAGATATCCCCACCAGAACCAGAAGGACCCCTTGCACGTATCCGACGCATACATGGCGCAAACGTTACTAGCCAACAAATCACCATCCAACCGCTCACAAACCAATCTATGGCTACTACCACCCAAACGACTACGCAAACGGCGACCCAAGCAGGTGGGTCCACTGCAGCCCAATCCAGCAGTATCGCTGCCTCAGCGGCATCCGCTCCTCCAACGATCCCTGTCAGCAAAATTAGGGACCAATTCGCTAAATTCCTAAAAAAAGGGACTCCCCCAGGAGGTGGTGGAGGCGGACCCCCAGGAGGCGGTGGCCCTGGAGGAGGCGCTGGAGGGGGACAAGCAGCACAACCCGCAGCACAACAACCAGTTGCCCGAGCGGCAGATGTCAAAGTCGCTGGAAAGCTGCCAGATCCCTTCGATGGGAAAAGAGAGAAAGCAGAACAATTCATCGATGCCATGAGGCTGTACCTACGCCTCAACCAGCAAGTGCCTGGATACGACTCCCCTATCAGAAAAGTCGCCATAGTTCTTAGTAACATGGAAGGTGAAGAAATAGCTGAATGGGTCAAGAACATAAGCCGAACACTGGACGCCCTGGACCCGATCAATGATGACATCCCAGACGTTTGGGACTACTTCCTCATTGAATTCGACGAAAGATTCCTTGATAGCAGTAAAGAGGATAGAGCAAAAGAGAAACTTCAACATCTCAAGATGAAGTACCCCGACATCGATCAATATGCCTCCGACTTCGAACGACTAGTTAGCCAAGCCAATTATAATCTTGGTGACGGACCTATTATACGCCTCTTCCTAAATGGACTACCGGCCAAAATCCTCCCTGAAGTGATCAAAACTCCGCGTCCCCAAACCTACGAAGGATATAGGACAAGGACAGTAGAAGTCGTCCAAACTATGAAACTTCTCGACGCCCTGCTCAACCGAGGAACAAACCAAAGTCCCAACTTCACGCCACGACCTCAACCAACGTTCCAACGACCAAGTTTCCAAGGAAACTTCTTCCGTAATAGGGCACCCCCAGGACCACAGTACAATTCATCAAATGCGCCCAGGTCAATGAACAATATGCCGGTACCCATGGACCTGGGAAGGAGCAGAGCTCGGGGATTCCCTAATAGAGGAAGAGGAGGATGGCAAGCAAACAGACAAGGACAGTCTTATGGAGGAAACCAACAAGGAAATTGGCGACGCCAAAATTGGCAACAGGGAGGACAAGCCAACCTCGCAGGAACAAGTTACAGTTCCCAAAACCCTTACACCGACCTCCGCTATGCCGACGACATGCAAAAAGGGAAATGTTTCTCTTGCGGGAAGCCTGGCCACTTTGCCAGAAACTGCCCAGACAAAAGAGGCAAAGTCAATCTCATCGACTTCGATGATGGGACAACCATGTCCTACGAAGAAGAAACCCCCAATGATCATTATACCCAAGCGAAGGTGGCCCTCTCCCAAATGTCCCTCGAAGAAAAACAACAATTGGCCAAAGAGCTGGCCCCTAGCGAGGATTTTCAATCAGCTTGATTAGTTCGGCCCTAATCAAGCATGTAGGCGATACGAATGTATTTATGTCTGCTCGAAAGTCAATGACAATACGATTCTATGTCCATTTGATCGCGAAAAGAGCCGAAGCGGTTGCCCTTATTGACTCAGGGGCTACTGAAAACTTTATGAATCTTGAATACGCACGATGGCTTCGACTTCCCATCAAACAACTAAACTATCCGAGGAAGCTCTTTAATGTCGATCAAACTGAAAATAAGGGTGGTGATCTCAAGTACTATACCGACCTCGATGTACAAACAGGATCAACAACTCACAAACTCCGGTTCTTCCTCACCGACCTGGGAAGTCATAAAGCCATCTTGGGATACCCTTGGTTTGCGGCAACGCAACCAAAGATAGACTGGAAAAGTGGTTGGATCGACCACACCCAACTACCGATCATATTCAAAGCCCCAAATGCCAAGAGAGCGGTATTCGTCCCACGAACCAAAAACCGTCCCAAGCCTATCAGACAAAAGGAAGAGCAATACTATGTCGCCAAAATGGCTTTCGAAACCCAAACAACCCACGACCCTATAAAAGGGATCCCACCTGAATACCAGCGCCACAGGAAGGTTTTCAGTGAAGAACAATCTCAAAGGCTTCCCAAACACACAGTGTGGGACCATGCTATCGAACTACTGGATGGTGCCCCGAAAACTCTCCCTGGAAGACTCCTCCGACTAGACCAACAAGAGTTGAAAGAGGTCAGCGACTTCGTTGCAGAACACTTGAAAAGAGGAACAATCCGAGAGTCTTGAAGTCCCTATGCCGCGAATTTCTTCTTCATTAAAAAGAAGGATGGAAAGCTTCGCCCAGTACAAGACTATCGCCCAATTAACAAGTGGACAAAGAAGAACCGAAATGTCTCCCCACTCATTTCACAAACCATCGACAGGCTCAATGGTTGCACACTGTTCACAAAGTTTGACGTGCGATGGGGCTACAACAATGTCCGAATCAAAGAAGGTGACGAATGGAAAGCCGCATTCCTCACTCCTGAAGGTCTTTTTGAACCAACAGTAATGTTCTTCGGACTCACCAACTCACCGGCCACCTTCCAAATGATGATGAATACTATATTCCGGAAGGAAGTAGCTGAAGGATGGATGTCAGTTTATATGGACGACATCGCTATCCACACCAAACCACTCCCAGGTGAAACGAAGGAAGAACATCTCGAACGACACCGAAAACACAATCACCATGTGTTGGACAAACTCGAAAGAGAAGACTTATACCTAAAACCTGAGAAATGCGCCTTCAAACAAGAAGAAATAGACTACCTCGGAGTCATTGTCGGTCATGGCCAACTTCATATGGACCCAAAGAAACTAAAGGGGGTGTCGGATTGGCCGATACCAAAGAACCCAACAAATGTCCGACAATTCTTAGGTTTTACAGGATACTACCGATACTTCATCCCCAAATACTCCGAAATCGCACGACCGCTACTCGACCTTACAAAGAAATCGGTAGTATGGAATTGGGGAGAAGCACAATTCAAGGCATTCGAGGAACTCAAGTCCCGAATGACTTGCAGCCCGGTATTAATCCAGCCAAACTTCGAGAAAACCTTTTATCTTCAAGCGGATGCATCGGCGTACGGTGTGGGAGCCGTACTCTCGCAAGAGGGAGAACACTATACACCAACGCTAGCCAAACGCACAAAATCCCTGCTACACCCTGTCGCCTATTATTCAAACACCTTCACCCCAACGGAAAGAAACTACGACATCTACGAGAGAGAACTACTGGCCATAATGAAATCCCTAAGTCATTGGCGACAATACCTAGGGTGGACCCGCGAACCCTTCATTATCAAGTCGGACCACAACAATTTGCAATACTGGAAATCCCCCAGGAAACTTAACCGACGAACAGCACGCTGGCATGCTGAACTTCAAGAGTACGATTACAAGATCCATCATGTCCCAGGAAAAGACAACATACCAGCAGACGCTCTATCCAGACCACCCAACGCTGACCAAGGAAAAGATGACAACCAAGATGTGACACTCATTCCTCCTTCAAAGTTCATCAACGCCCTTGAAATACAGAATGACGTCACTGATCTAGACAAAAGAGCCCTCATGACTCTAGTCCATGACCATTCCTCGGCAGGACACCCTGGAAGAGACGAAACCATCAGAAAAGCTAAGCAGCACTTTTCCTGGCCCAGAATGACCGCTTGGATCTCAGAATACGTGAAAGGGTGCGCTACTTGTCAGCAGAACAAGATCAACACCCACAAAAAGAAAACGCCCCTATATCGAATCACAACAAAGACCGACGCCTTACCCTTCCAACAGATCGCGATGGACCTGATCACGGGTTTACCGATGTACAATGGAAAAGATGCGATCCTCACTATCGTCGACCACGGATGCTCTAGAGCTGCAATATTCCTCCCATGTTCGTCTACCATAACAGGCCCAGGAATTGCCCAACTTTACCTGGACAACGTATATCGATGGTTCGGACTTCCAACCAAGATAATCAGTGACCGAGACCCCCGGTTCACGTCACACTTTGGAACGGCGATCACAAAGAAATTGGGGATCCATCAGAATCTGTCAACGGCATTCCACCCACAAACTGATGGAATATCAGAAAGAAAGAATCAATGGATCGAACAATACCTCCGATTGGTCACTTCGAATTCCCCAGAAGATTGGACACAATGGCTTGCCCTAGCATCAGCGGTCCATAACAACAGGAGAAACAAAACCACTGACTTATCGCCCAATCAGATTCTTCTGGGGTACGAAACGACCCTGGTCCCATCAGAAAACCCACCATCAGCAAACCAAGAAGCAGAAGATCGGATCAAAAAGATGATTGAAAGAAGGGCACAAGCAATTGATGCCATCAATCGATCATCAAAAGATAAGACGATTCCGTCCCAGTATCAAGTTGGCAGCCAAGTATGGCTAGAGGCAACCCACCTCCGTCTCAAACATCAGAAGACCAAACTAGCCCCGAAAAGATATGGCCCCTTTCAAATCACTCACGAGATATCCCCCGTGGCCTACTGCATCAAACTCCCTGCATCATGGGGCATCCATGACATATTCCATGCATCCCTGCTGACCCCTTATCATGAAACAGATGCCCATGGACCTAACTTCACCCGACCCCCACCTGACCTTATCGAAGGAGAAGAGGAGTATGAAGTGGAGCGTATTATCAATCACAGGTTCAAAGGGCGATCAAAGAAGTTGGAATATCTGATCAAATGGCTCGGATACCCTCAAAGCGATGTCACCTGGGAGCCTGCCCATCAAGTACACGCCCCAGATCTGATCAAACTCTATCATCAGCAACACTCCCTACCACGCATAAAAGGGCGAGCAGCAACGGTTCAGAAACAATGCTCCATTAGCACTTCCTCCTCACTCCCCTCACTCCCAGACGCCTCACTAAAGACTACCTCAATAAACCCAGACCCCATATTCCGTTCGAACAACTCCCGAAACTCAGAAAAACCAAATTCGACTTCGTTCCTAATGAGGGACTCCATCATTTTCGCTTCCGGTTCCAAAACAACCTCTCGGACTCGCACGGCCTCCTCGCCAGTTTCGCCTGCAAGTTCGAATACTGCCCCTACCACAGATAAACAATGCAATCCCCCAACACTGAGAATCCCGGCTCCCCTATATCCCCCTCTCTCACCATCGCCGAACAAAACCCCGTACTTCCTGTGTCGCCCCGTACGGCCGCCACCGTCCTCCAGCAGACCATCGACCCCGATGCCCTCAATGCCATTGCCCAAGGGCTCATTGCCACCATCCACAAGCGAGAAAATGAGCATAAGGAAGTCCTTGCAGCGGCCTACCAATGCAATGATGCCCTCATCACCGCTCTTAGACGTTTTGAAGGCACCAAGGACTGCCCGGAGGGGTACGAGCTCAATGATGAAACCAAGGCCCCTAACTTCTACATTCCGATCCAAGATGGACAATGGCAGCCCGCCTATTGGGTCAAAAAGTGCCCGGATGGACGAGTTGCAGGCCTCCCTAAAGAAAATGCTGTCGGAGACACCCCCTATATCGCGGAAATCTACGCCGAGCCGGACCACACCCTCGATACGCCCACGCTTCCCATCCCACCTTGGCTCTTTAATCATCTCTCGGGCCCGGGATATATGTATGCCACTCTACAGCGGGAAATGCATGAGTGTCCCTGGGGTTTACAAGGAGAAGTCAACCGATACCGACAAACCGAGGGGTTGTGTGTCGACCTCCGCGCTAGGATCCGCACTCTTGAGATGGAGCTTGAAGGGGCGGACGAAGCACGCCGCTCTTGCCGAGAGCGGCTCGAAAGGGCCCAACTCCCTGTATACGTATCAAAGCTCCGACATGGAAGGTCGGAAAACATCGGTGGGCGGAGCAGAGGTGCTCGAAGGACCCGCGCGCAGAACATGCGCTTCGACTTGGCGGAGCGCCTAGATGACTAGATGAGGACATCTAGTCTAGCAAGGGGATGGTGTCACCGGGTAAAGAGTTTGATGGCAAGAGTTCTGGTCGGATCATGGATTGATTGCATCACTGATGCCCCTGAGCATCTGATGGACCCTTGAAGGCTGTGTCGCAGTTGAATCAGACGTCACAGCCTTGTCTGATTGATGTACTATAATGGCTCTGGTGGTGGCTTGATGTCTTGTACGTGTTTGTAAATAGCTATACTCGCAGTTGTATTTAAGGAGGATCAACTTGACCCTGTAGCGGCAAGTTGAGTCTCCTGTCTCAATCTCATCTTATTGTCTTTTCCAATCAAAGAGAGGCCCCAGAGTTGCAGCTCAGAGGCAGACACTCTCTACTCCAAAGCATTCTAAGTCGCAATAGGACTTAGCTCTTCTCTTATGCACAACGCGACAACACAGAAGCCAGACTATACCTTCTGTCAGTATCTCAATCCAGCGCTAGCCCACGACGGAGGGCCCTGCACCTGTTTCGAGATCACTCAAGTACTCAAGCAATAGAGTTCTAGTGTCGCGTCACAACCGGCGGTGACACTGTCACCGCAACTGCCGGGCTTCTGCCAAGCCTCCCGACTGTTGCTCCAGTGTCTGGGACTAAATGGTGATGGGGCGACTACTTTGAGCTCGCAGGTGCCCTCCAACGTGGCCTTTACCCCCGTGCACCCCTTCCGTTTAGGACCGTCGTACATGGAAAAACGGCTTTACACCTAACCAGAGACCCCACCATGAAGACGATGACGATTGGTGACATCATGGACAAGTTCAACCTACCTGATTTATCCGGTGCCCTCGCCGACTTCTTAGATTGAGTCAACAATGGACAGTCTCTCAAGATTGGTGGTCGTAGGTCTGCCGACACCAATACTCTGTTGCCTTTCAACCACCTTCAAGTCTGGACAAAGGTGCAACTTCAGAATCGTTCTTATCATACCCCGCATCACATTCTCCCACCTCAAACAATCAATGCCCTTGCTCCGTTCGAGGCATGGACTTCTGGACGCTGTAACGTTGTTCTCATCAATACAGACAACAACAAAATTTGGCCCCACAGCGGCCTCGAAGGTGTCTCGTCTTCTTGTATGTCCGTCTCATCCTACTGATTTCCCAACTTGGTTTCAGGGCATCATATCGCCCAGCTGCGTCTTATTTTTCGCGCTGTCCCACCCACAAGAGCCCCATATTCTCCTGGCACAGATTTATTTCTCGTATATGCTCAGTGTTTCGATATTGTACCTCAGTTGCCTCCAACTGGCCAAGGACAATCGAACCAGAAGGGTCCGTATCCAGAGCCATCAACAGGGATGCATCTTCTGAAGCATGCTCGGTGGGCTGACGGATCAATCATGGGGGATGTCATACCTTTAGCGCAACTTCGAACACTTGTGGATCTCATACCGCGGTTTGGGAAACAGGTGAACAGGCAATTGGCAAAAGAAACGGTTTTGGAGTACAGCTCGGAATTCTGGCTAAACAAGTATTTTGAGAAAGAACACTTTTATGCCTTTAAAGGCATCTAGGCTCCTACATGTGCCGCTTTATGCAACCCTAACAAAATAGCTTCAATTCATCTATTAGGTGTCATTTTTATCAGATGAACATTGTGCTGATACATTACCAGCTGTCCTGAGCTTGAACTGTGCGTCATCTTGAAGTCGCCAATTGGTGAGGCGTTAGCCATGAGGTGCTATTTTGTCCCTTTTTTCCCGCGGTTCTTTTATCTCGTCTCGTTCTGTACTGGCCAACATCATCCCACTCTCTTTCCCCAACGCCCACCATGCCGCTCAACTTTTTCTGCTGGAACAGTTTGTTCAGCAGGCACCCGGCCAAACGGGCTTTTGTCATGACGAGGATTAAAGCACACTATGATCGGTTTGCCTTACAGCAGCAACGTGTCGAGGAAGCGAGTACCAGGTATGTATCGTCTTAAATATCGCTTTTTCACTAACGAAACACTTATCTCGCAGGCCAACAGGCTGGCATGGTGAAAGTGGAGCCACCGAGTCTGGTGGTCACCTTACCGTGAACTTCTTCTCGTCGGAAGGGTACGTCACCACACACCATGTATATCCCACAGATGGTGCGTATCTGGGGATGGGACGACGAGGGAGAAGGGAATCTGAAACAGCTTCAGAATTGGGGGTATTAGATTGTGCAAAGAGGTCGGGTCGAGAGGCTGAATGATTTAAAAAGGCGTACGGAACGAGTTTGATGAGTCTTAGGTGCCCACCCGAACGTGAATATCTGGCTGCTCTAGCTCCCCAGGACCATCCATCCCCTCGGCCTCCCTTGTATATAAAACCACCTAACGAGACCTCGTCCCCCGTTTCTCGTCAGGCAAGAAGCAGTTAAGTTCTCTCACTTAACACTCTGCACGCTGTACTGGGTCATCACCGGGCACGTATTTATAGGTTCATACACCCAACGGTCTTATCCCCCAAACTGGAGACGCTATCGTTGCGCACGCAGCGCCACTCCGATAACGCCCTCGCTCTCTCGAGCAACATGAAAAGGTCGCTTGGGTATGCTTTGTGGGCCAGGAGTCGCACCCTCCACACCAGTTGGCTCTCAAGACGCTTAGGAAAGGTGCATTCGGCGGTGTAGTACAAAGACTCGTACGTGCATACCACACAACTTTTACCATTCGATCGCATGATGCCAATGGAGCTATTTAGGCCGGAAAGCCACACGTCATCCCTCCCTATCTCGTGTTAATCAACCTCGACAAAAACTCTGTCTGGTTCACAATCCCAGTATGCACGGTATGAAGGGCTCCGAGAGGCATCGAAGACAAAGCTATGGACAAATTATTTTGGGTGTAGCCGTAGGGATAATCATGGGCTGCCCCAGGGTTTTTTTAAGCGACCCGTACCCGCCCGCCGGCGCTACCCGTGCCCCGCGTCAAGGGTAAGGGTTTCCCGCTCTCAGGGTACGGGATCCCGCACGATAAGGGTACGGGCAAGGGTGAGGGGTTGCCCGAGGGTTTGTACTATGTCACACTATGTTGTATGTACTATATACAATTATTTATTTTATGTGCTACTGCTACTGATTTGACTAAGAACAAATGGCTATGGGCCTATGACAAACGAAAGGAAACAACAACGCGCGAAAAAAGAAAAGAAAAGAAAATAGAACATAACTCTTGACTTTGTAGTTCTCCTGCGAATCGGGTGGAAGATATAGTATCTCCCATTGATGCTCGTTATTTTCCCGTCTTGTTCCTGAGTGATTCGATAGGGAGATTGTTGAGATAGAGAGGCCTTGTTTATTGTCATTGACCAGCACGCGTGTCCAAGTCGATCGGGTCGTCCGGTCCGGCGGTTCCCCAATGTGGAATTTGGGACGCAGGTGAAAAACGAGAAGGGGAAAAGTGGATCTGGATTCGCAGCACACATAAACATGTTCAGTTAACAATATAATATATTATCCTACTACACAGCATACAATAATACGGACATACACTCTACTACATGATGCACAGATGCCACGCGTTCGGGACCAGTTAGCAGCCTTACCATAAGGCCATTGACTTGCGCTCGGGTTGATTCCCTCTTGCTCTTACCCTTGTAATGATGCATACACCATGTACCCCTTTACCTTGTCGTAGCCCTGTTTATAAAGTCATCGATCGCACTGTATGATTAGGAGACTCCGCGACGAATATAAGGTGATGGTTCTCGGCGGTTGTGCTGTTCACGTTCGTTGCCGTGTCCTTTGTGGATGGGGATGGGGAGGCGATGGGGACGATGACGATGGGGGGGTGCGTAGAGACATTGAGAGTTGCTCGTGATCGGGGTGTAAACTGTGATGCAGAGGCGGAGGCGGAGGCAGAGGCAGAGGTAAGTGCTGGTCTGCTGGAGGACGCGGATCAGGCAGGTGCGAGTGCGGCAGCAAGTTAGTTGGTTCTGAAACATACAATATCGAAAATACGC
>QLOU01000392.1:0-14880 GCA_003313715.1 Russula abietina
AGCAATGGGGAGAG
Source organism: Russula abietina (assembly GCA_003313715.1). Classification (NCBI taxonomy): domain Eukaryota; kingdom Fungi; phylum Basidiomycota; class Agaricomycetes; order Russulales; family Russulaceae; genus Russula; species Russula abietina. The sequence goes on from QLOU01000392.1 coordinate 15, forward strand.
GAGAGGGATCAAAAGTAAGGCTGTTTATGAAGACAAACCCCCAATAACCTAAGATTGTTGGAAAAGTTGGAGGATCGGAAACACGTCCGATCGATATCCTGCCTGTCGGGGATGCGACTTGTGGCTTGAGTCGGATTTGGGAGGTCAGTAAGTCTAGCAGTAGTCTGAACGCCTCCTAGCCTGAATACTAAACCAAATAATAACGCTGTATATGTCGCCTGAGAACCTGGGAAGGAGTCTAGACTGCCTAGACTGTCGCTATGTCGCTATCGCTGTCGCTGCCGCTACCTGTCGGACTGTCGCTAGTCCGCTGCTGTCTAAGATATGCTAGATACGCTGCCTGAGCTTCCTGGAACTGATAGAGTCGCATGCTTGACTCGATTACTGTCCAGAACGCACCGCTGATAAGAGAGAGAACAAGAAGAGAATGAAAGAGAAGAGGGAGGGGACGAATGGTGACTCTTAGGTACTGAAGAGAGACCTGTCGTCTGAGGTGAACCGTCCGTCGAACTGGGAATGATGATTATTCTTGTTCGCCTGTATCGTATGCTATCTTCTCCTTTATATACTCGCTGCTAAAACGGTCCTGTACGACGCTGTACATCATTTCAAGGCCTTTCCTCGCCGTCCAGTGCATCCTCTGACTGATCCTCCTTTGCCCAATGACATTCCGACGCCTTGTCCTTTCCGCCCTTTGCTTCCGACACCTGACTCGACACAAAAGACTGCCCCGGCCTCTGGTCACCTGTCCCGATCATCTGGCCGCTTTCCCCTGCTATGACTCGACCCTACTATCCAATGCTCTTGTTCTTCTTGTAAGCGGCGTCTGACCGTAGACGTAATTCCAACTCATGATCTGGTGAGGCGCTGTCTCGCTTGGTACGTTACTTGACTGCGCTTCGGGTCCGACCGACTGGCAGAGCTTTCGGAGTTCCACCCGACACTCTTGGTCGCTGGCTTCTACTCTCCTAGGCATCCCCGGTCCGGTGACCCTTGGCCTCGTTGGTCCGCTATTTCGCACGCTGCCGCACACGCTGCTCATCAATGGTCATACATTTCTGCAATAAATATGGTCACGTGACCATAACTCGCGTTTACATCACTCCTCCTCTTACATAGCATTCAACAATTACAAATAAAAACAAATTTACTAAGTCAAAAATGTAAACTAAAGGGCACGAGACCAGCCTGGCAAGAAGGGGCCCACTCCCTGCCAAACTGACCAAGCGGTGCGAAAAATAAACTAAAAAACTAAAAAAAGTCCCAAAGGCTTAAGACCGGACACGATTCCCTATACTTGTACACATGAGAATCAAAAGCACATGATTGAAACAAGACTCACCGTGCGAGTCACAATGTGACCACCTCACCAATCCGGAAAACTGTAAAGCATGCATCAGAATCGAAGCAGTGGATTTGAGAAAACCTACCAGTTGAGTTTGAATCCCAAGGGCAAGTCACTGTATAGCACGCGTGAGAATCAATGAAGAAGAGTAAAAAAATCGTACCAGGTAAGACAACCCGACGCGAACGATGAGGGGATGAGGGGGGCGAGAGTGAGGAATCATCCCCGACGCATCGCAGAAAGGGAGCAGGTGAGAGAGGGGAATTGACCCCTACACATCACCGCTGACACGACCAGACGACCAGAAGAGGGGGCGAGAGCGGGGAATCATCCCCGACACATCGCAGGTAAGAGAGGGGAATTAACCCCTACACATCACCGCTGACACGACCATACGACCAGAAGAGGGGGCGAGAGCGGGGAATCATCCCCGACACATCGCAGATAACAAGCAAGTGAGGAGGGGAATCATCCCCTACACATCACCGCTGAACCGACACCACTAAACCAACACTACAAGACAATGAAAGAGGAGGGGGGCGAGAGCGGGGCATCAACCCCAACACATCACAAATAACAAGCAAGTGAGGAGGGGAATCATCCCCTACACATCACTGCTAAACCAACACAAGGCAACAAAAAAGGAGGGGGCAAGAGCAGGGCATCAACCCCGACACATTACAAATAACAAGCAGGTGAGAAAGAGGAATTATCCTCTACACATCACCACTAGACTAAAGAAGAAAAAGAAAAATCAGCTGTAACATTGTCAGGACAAGTATCCTGACACACCACTACCAAATTAAAACATACCTAATTTACCAAATGGTTTGCTATAATGTAGAGGCTGCAGCCCCCCTACATTATAACAAATCATAACTGAATGGAATGAGACGACAGAAAAAAAGAGGAGATGGTGGTGGGAGGAAAAGAAGAGCCGAAACATGGTTTGATTCAATAACCGATTCGGGGTTTGAAAAAATGTCACATGATCGCGTTGACTCGCGCGTTTGCATTGCCACATTGCACATGACCGTGTTTTGGTGGTTAGAGTCGAAATAATCGATCTGACCTTTTAAAAAAAAATATAAAACCTTTATTTTATTGTATATACTGTTACATACGACTTAATAGATGTAAAATAAATGATGTAGTGTGCTTGAACAGCACGAGCGTTAGCAAGAAAGTCAGTGGAAGTAGCGTGGGAACGAGTTTCTCAATGAAGAAAGGGGCTGTAGTAGTGATATCAAAACATGCTCTTCACTCGCTAATCTTCCTAACAAGTTGTCTTGAAACTCGAGGAGGACATAGACTATTTATGGGTGTAGTGAACTGACCAGCCCGATTGATGTAAAATATTCACGGCAAAAAAAGCGTCGCAAATTAACGAACAATACTATTATTCTACAAAATCCCATCAAACACATCAAATGGTCACATTGGAGGCACACAGATATTTAGGAATTGATCAGAAAATAAGTATATTAGTCCTTTGGAGACACAAAACAAAAGTAATACTATATAAAAGTAATGTACAGTATCAACAATATTCTAATAAATGTCCAATGCTCCAGGACATTTTCTTGGACAATGTGGATGGATCCAAGTGGGAAACAGTGTCTCCCATCGATGCTCCATGTTTTCCCATCTTGTTCCTGAGTGTTTTGATTGAGGGATCGTCAGGATCTTGAGATTGATGTGAAGGCGCAGGTGTTGAGGGGATCATCCGGCCCGGGTCGGCCTTCTCGCCATTACCAAATTTGGATAATTATTATGACAGTCTGAAACAAGGGCTTTTTATATTCCTGACCATGCTACAAACCTCTGCGCCCTTAGATATTTTATACACATGTATATTAGGTTAAAATGGCCCTATGTGAGAATTTTTAAAGTCCTAGGATGCGTGCACAACCATTAGCAATGACTATTACCAATTCTCTCTTATTTCTCTTCCCCAGATCAAACTGGTGACTCAATTGCTTTGAAAATTATAGTATAAGTGTATTTAATGTATCAAAACACACACTCTGAATTTTGTGTTGTTTGGGGATATATACAATTCACAGTTAGTATTTTACTTTTACTTTAGCCAGATGCTTACTTAAGTGGCCATTTCTATTTTGAGACAATTGAGTTTTAGACAGGTAAAGCACATTATCATGTTTCAGACAGTGCTACATATTTCCAATCCTTCTGAAATTTTATACAGATGTGTATTAGAATAGAGCAATCCTATATACCAATTTTTAAAATTTCAGAATGTGTGTACAATATATAGCAATTATTTTACCCAATTCTTGTATTTCTTTTTTCTAGATTGAATCACTAACTCAAACACATAGAAAATTACAGTGTACATATATTTTATATATTGTGATTGGTTGGTATTACATATATGTAATTATAAGTACAGTAATTACTTAGTTGGTATTGGCCAATCACCTTATATACCATGATTGGCCGATACCACATATATGTAATTGTGAGTAACCACTTAGTTGGTATCGGCCGACCATTTTATATATCATGATCGGCCGATACCACATATATGTAACTGTAAGTAATCACTTAGTTGGTATTGGCCGACCACCTTATATATCATGATCGGCCGATACCACATATATGTAATTGTAAGTAACCACTTAGTTGGTATCGGCCGACCATCTTATACACCATAATCGGCCGATCCCACATATATGTAACTGTAAGTAATCACTTAGTTGGTATTGGCCGACCACCTTATATATCATGATCGGCCAATACCACATATATGTAATTGTAAGTAACCACTTAGTTGGTATCGGCCGACCATTTTATACACCATGATCGGCCGATTCCACATATATGTAATTGTAAGTAGCCACTTAGTTGGTATCAGCCGAACCTTATATATATTATAATCGGCCGATACCACAGTTATGAGTAACCACAAAATTGGTATCGGCCGAGAAAATCATACCTAGCATAATTAATTAGTATTACATTTGTGACCCCTAGAAAAATATGGTCGGCCGCTCCCAATTATATGCATTGTCGGCCGGTCGTCGGATACACCCAATTTTACGAGAAATGTACATGTCGGATATACCAGTTTTATGTAAATTTTTGACTGAATTATGTGTGAGCTGTACTTTAGTGATGGGATGATTGGCCATGCCCCTAGGTCATCTTCTGTGATCTTCCTGTCGCTCTGGAGTGCTGGATGCTTCTGCCTGTCAGTCTGACCACTGTGGCTGATCCATTGGCCTGATCTGGCACCGCTTCGCCGCTTTCCTGTGCTCAGACAGATACCTAGTGTATCAACGCTGAGCAGAAAAACTCTAGCAGAACAGGAGGAATGGATCAAATCTATACTGGGATGGGAAGATGGGGACGAACTCTGGATGCGAACAGACCTTAAGAAAACTACCGTCGCTCAACAACTGGCTGAAAAAGCTACAGATAAACGAAAAAGAACATGGCAGGAGCTAGTCCCAGAACGATACTATGATCTAGGAGCAATATTTTCAGAAAAGGCCTCGGAACACTTCCCAGAACGATGTAAATGGAACCATGCCATTGATCTCAAACCAGACGCTCCGACCTCCATCGACTGTAGAGTGTACCTCCTCTCCCCCAAAGAAAAAGAAGAACAAAAGGAGTTTCTAGCCTCTAACCTCAGGCTACAGAGAATTTAATGCTCCAATTCTCCTTATGCTAGTGGATTCTTCCTCATTAGGAAAAAGGACGGAAAGTTCAGACCAGTTCAGGACTACTGCTGGTTGAACAAATGGATGATTCCTAACAAATACCCCCTTCCACTAATAACTGGCCTGATATACGACCTAGCGGACAAACGACTTTATTCAAAATTCGATGTCTGGTAGGAATATAACAACATTAGGATCAAAGAGGGAGACGAGTGGAAAGCAGCCTTTAAAATGTCCAAAGGACTCTTTGAACCAACCATAATGTTCTTTGGGTTAACCAACTCGCCAGTAATGTTTCAAACGATGATGGACGACATCTTTAATGAAGAAATTGCCCAAGGATGGCTTCGGGTTTACATGGACGACATCATCATTGCCATGGAAGATAACGAGAAGATACATGAAACTTGAGTATAACACTTTCTTGCCAAATTAAAAAGACATGACCTCTTCCTTAAACTGGAGAAATGTCAATTCCACCAAAAGGAAGTAGAGTACCTTGGGGTTATCATCGGCCAAGGCCTTGTCAAAATGGACCCTGTCAAAGTCAAAGGCATCATTGAGTGGCCAACACCCACTACCGTCAAGGATATTTGCAGCTTCTTAGGATTTTGCAACTTCTACCAAGCATTCATCCCAAAGTTCTCTGAAATTGCCTGTCCATTAAACAACCTCACAAAGAAAAACCAACCATGGACATGGCAGGAAAGAGAACAAAAAGTGTTCCAGAAACTTAAAGACACCTGTGCCAGCAATCTCGTCCTTCAAACTCCTGACTGGAACAAACAATTTATTATGAAACGGATGCCTCTGGCTATGAACTAGGAGCAGTCATTATGCAACAATTTGATGACACAATACACCCTATCGCATTCCACTCCTGAAGCCTCCTACCCGCAGAAAAGAATTATAACGCTCACAACAAAGAACTCACTGGAGTCATACACAGTTTCAAATGCAGTCAACCCTACTTCCTAGGTGCACAACACCCAATAAGGGTAAGAACAGATCACAAAAACCTACAATATTTCAGAGAACCGCACAAAATAAACAGAAGACAAGCAAGGTGGATAGAATTCCTACAGGACTTCAACTACAAACTCGAACACATCTCTGAATCAAGCAACACAGTTGCTGACCTCCTTTCCCATTGTAAAGACCTTAACAAGGGGGTGGATACCGAATAACCTCAAGTCCTACTCCCTGACCACCTATTTCTCCGAAAAACTTTTCTAAATGACGACCCAGACAAACGACAGGAAATCCTCAGACAGATTCACGACTCCCCAAATGGAGGACACCCTGGAATAGCTAACACCTGGGAATTGGTGAAACAATGCTACAAAGGACCCGGACTATGAGCCTTCGTAGAAGAATACGTCAAAGGATGTGCTAAATGTCAAGAGTCGAAAACGAATCTTCCAAGACGTAAAGCTCCACTACAATGATTCAATATACCCACCAGCGCTGGCCCTTTCCAATACATATTGATGGACCTTATCACAGACCTTCCCAGATCAGACAGATTCGACTCAATACTAACAATCATCGATTAGAGATGTATGAAAGCCGCAAAGTTCATCCCCTGTCACAAAACAATTGACGGATCAGGTGTTGCCCTCATGATATGCTCTGTGAGGCGTTCAGGCAATAGCCGATTTCGTGTTCGATTGTACAAGACTGGTTCGATCGTTGAGTGACTTGGGCTGACTGTAACACAGGCACTCAATTCTATAGACTTCAATTACTGCTTTGAGAAGCCTTCTAGAAGACGCGACAAGCGTGTTCTCAGTTTCTTGTTAAGTACCGCTTTATTACTAAGCATGGGAAAAAGGGATTGATTTAAATGGTTATAGAAGTGGTTTTGAAAGCGTTGAATGGACAAGAAAGTGTTAAGAAGCACAGAATAAGATTCAAGAGAAGTCTGGGGCTTCTCCGATAGCGATTACAGGGCTATTTATACTCGAAACGAACGAAATCTATCAAGCAAAGCCAAACAGGGCCAAAAGCGCGATATTGTGGACACCTCTACTCACTCCCTTTCGCGTTTTGGACATATCTCCACCATAGAGCTCACCATTCCTTCTATAGGGAGTGGTGATGTCTTGGAAAGCATTCTTGAGTGCGTATAGTAATGAAATGTGAAGCTGAATGGCTTTGTGGACCTTTAAGGAAACTCTTTGCGAATCAGAGGTGGTTCCCTTTTGTCGTTGCCAAACTTGTAACAGGGTTCTGTGAATCAGAAGTCCTTGTTTCGTGTGGTAACAACTTGGTCAACGAAGTCATTTTGTAACGTATTGAGTAACTGTTTGGAGTCAAGATATCGATAGGCAGATCTCTCAGACGCGTATAGTAATGGAAACACAAAGCAGACTTCTTGAGGCACACTGTATCATAAAGCAGATGATGCGTAAAGTAACGGACAATTGAGGCGAGCGAGAATGGCATCATATAGTAGCAGACAGAGACGAATGTGGACAAGAACTAGGTGATGGACAGACCATTCATCACGCAGTTCTAATTGGAACTCGTTACTGAAGATCCAACAGATCTGGATCTAGAGCATACGGTCGACGAGTTACTATATCAGTCCATGAGTCAACACAATTGCACATAGCGAGAGCAGAATCAAACAGAGAACAGAATAGCCACGTCTGTCCAGCAAACGTGCTTTGGTAAACAGTCAAGGCCCTTTCGTCCAGTGACTCACTGTCCAGTAACAGGTTGCCTTGTATGCTGTGGCATTGTCGTTGATATCCTCCATCAAACGCCGCTGGCGTTGGGCAGCTGTGAGGACTTTGTTCTCCCTAGCCCATGCTTCTGATATGCCAGCTGTTGCCTTTGCACATTGGAGTTCCCTATAATCATTGCAGATGTCGAAGAAGAGTAGAGCGCTCTCGGTCAGCATGTTTACCATTAAAAAAACAACACTTACGCATTGTTTGTGGTTGGTTGAAAAGGGTCAACCTATTGGTTATGTCATCAGCCATCAGCACTCATCAGCCATCTCGTTCTTACCACCGGCTGTTTCTGTTGACGCCCTTCGAAAATTACATCCCTCAGGTTTCCCCATTCTTTTCCCTTGTTAGATTTCTTTTTCTTGGATGACTTTGACAGCCTTGCTTTCTTCTGTTTCTGGGTGCTCTCTTCTATGTCTGAACTATCAGCATTAGTGTCACCGGGTAAAGGGTTTGATGGCAGAAAGTTCTGATCGGATTAAGGATTGATTGCATCACTGATGTCTCTGAGCATTTGATGGACCTTTGAAGGCTGTGTCGCAGTTGAATCAGACATCACAGCCTTGTCTGATTGATGTACTATAGTGGTTTTTGATGGTGGCTTAATATCTTGTTCATGTTTGTTGATAGCTGTACTTGTAGTAATATTTAAGGAGTGTCAACTTGACCCTATAGCGGCAAGTTGAGTCTCCTGTCTCAATTCCATCTTGTTGTCTTTTTCCTTCAAAGAGAGGCCCCAGAGTTGCAACTCAGAGGCGGACACTCTCTACTCCAAAAGCATTCTAAGTCGCAATAGGACTTAGCTCTTCTCTTATGCCCAACGTGACAACCCAGAAACTGAACTACATCTTCTGCCAATATCTGAACCCGGCTTTAGCCTACAACGGAGGGCCCTGCACTTGCTTCGAAATCAAGCAAGTAGTCAAACAGTAGAGATCTAGTGTCGCGTCCCTACCGGCGGTGACAATCAGCATCCTCCTCTATGGTGGTATCGTCTTTGTCTTTGTCTTTGTCACCTTGGCTTATTTTCCAGCCAGGATCATCTGTGCTAGCAAGTTCCGAGATATCACCATTGACTCACATCTTGGGTGCGTTGCGTTTTGGTTGAGGTGTTGGCTCTCCCTCCTCGGAGTTAGAATGTACGTCTTCCTTTTCACTCTGCCTAGGCTCATTCAAGGGAGAGACAGTTTGTGACGCTCTCTTGCAGTGCTGCAGATCTACAAGAGAAACAACAACCCTTTAGGAAGCATCAGATAACTTTTTGGCATACGATGTACTAAAAGGATCGGTGTCTTCAAACTCTTCGCCACCGGCTTCTGGACCTTCTTTGTCCTTTTTCTTCAGCACGGCTCACGGCTTTCGCTTTGAGGCCACCTGGGATGTGTCTGTGCCTCCCTCTATGCACTTATCGTCATCTAATGGAATATTAATGGTTATCAAATTTAACAGGATTGAAAACGTACTGGGCTTATCTCCTTTCTGTGCACTTTCAGCGTCCGGGTCCATAATTGCATAAAAGCGTTTTGATCCTCCCAAAGCAGTGAGTCAGCTCAGAAACATCAATGAAGTAAAAGGGAATACTCACTCTTAGGACTGGTGTGGCCTCGAGTAGGTTTTGTGGGCGTGTCAACCTCGATGTTGGGCCAAGTACGACTGTGAACAGGCCCTCTCTTGAAAAGCTGAGTGGGGCTTCCCTCGTCAGGATCCGAACCATTGTCAGGCCCCGAATTGTCGTCAGGCTCCAAACCGTTGTCAGTCTCTGAACCATCGTCTGTTTCATTGCCTTCTGTTTCATTACCTTCTATTTCAACATCTAGATGCCATGTTGGCCAAAAAAATTACGTCTTGTGTAAAGTAAGTAATCAATTGAACATACCAGTACAGTGATGAGGGAAGGCATCTTCTACCTCTTCTCTCTGTTGAGTCAGAGCATCTTTGAGTTGGGAAGCATCCCGAAAATCACAAATGGTCTTCTCTGCTTTTGCTTTCTTGGCTTGCTCCTTTTTTTTTTTCTCTTCAGCAAGCTTTTTCCGAGCGTCGGCAATCTCTTCGCGAGTGCGGCAACCGGGTACTTGAAACAGGGCCTGGGTGTCCCCCTCTTTCCAATTGACCGCAGAGGATCTCTTGGACTTTCACAAACCAGTTTCTTGAGATGACATAACTTGTGTGAGCAGTAAGGTGAGAGTGTGAGTTCAACTTGTTGCCGTTCCGCTATACATACAGACCTCTAAACACCGTGCGGCACATTTCCCTTTTTGGTTGGTTAGGCAAACTTGTCAAGTCTTGGGACTCTTTACCGTCGCCAACTATGAACCATCCAACTCAGCTAGCTCAAGGGCATAAGTGTCTAGCTGAAGGTTGCTCTCAAATACTAAAAACTTCTGGTGCGCTTACCAAACACATATACTTAGACCACCCAGAGATACGGTTTTACGATGGTGTGTTTGACCCTTGTACAGTGTTACCCTTTATTTGACTGACGTTACAAACCTTTAGCTTAATCCCGGACTCCAGTTAGTTATGTTATTGACATTATCGATAACCCAGTCTCCAGCCCTCCACATACTCCAGCTTTCCCCAGCCCTGCACCGCCGCATACTCCAGCCTTCCTCAGCCCTGTAACGCCACATACTTCAGCAGCCGAATCAATACAGTCCTCTCCGCTAGCCCAAGAACTCGGCGGTGTTATTCCCGACCCCAATCCAGCTCCAAGGGGTGGTGCAGACAAATGAGACTCCAGGTCTAAAATCTTGCACCGAGTGCTAAATAGTGACCGCTTGTTTACTTTTACACATTCAATCAATATTAAATATTTTGTAGCTGTACCCTGTGACGAATACGGAGTCCCTCTCCAGAAGATAAATGGTATTTTCCCTGAACCTCCGCCGCCTACACCAAAGCCTGTGGATGACTGGAGCCCCTTCAAAAGCAAGGATCACTTTATTCTCGCCGAATTCCTTTTTTGCAATGCCCGCATGTCTGCCACTAACACAAACATACTGATGGAAATATTTGCAAATTTTCAACACAGAGAATTCCCCTTCACAGACCATGGAGAAATTTGTGATGCACTTGATTCTTCCGACCTAGGAGATGTGTCATGGCAGCGCACATATTTCCAATATCAGGGTGGAACCCCAGATAATCAAGTTCCCAAGTGGATGATGGCACAATATAAAGCCTACTTCCGCGATCCCCATGGTGTCATCAAGAACATGATTGCTGATGAAACGTTTAAACATGGCTTTGATTATGTGCCCTATCAGGAATTTGATGAAGATGGATACCGATGGTACGAGAACATGATGTCCGGGGATTGGGCATTCAAACAAGCGGTATGTTTTGTTCTGTACCTCCATCAGTCCACTGACCCTGTAGCTTCAACAGGACATCATTGTGGAAGATAGGAACATGCATGGTGCCATGTTTGTACCAATCATTCTCGGAAGCGACAAAATGATCATTTCAGTGGGGACAGGCAACAATGAGTATTGGCCACTGTACATGTCCATTGGAAACGTACATAACAGAGTTCGAAGGGCTCATGGGAATGCTGTTGTCTTGATTGGCTTCCTACCCATACCCAAAAGTAAGTACTACTTCCTTACTTCAGTCAACCTAATGCCTATTTTTTGGAATAGCGGACCAGAAATACGCTGGAAGCAAGGAATTTCGAAATTTCTGGCGACAGATATTTCACTCAACACTTCACGAGATCTTCTCTTCCCTTAAACCAGGTATGACAGAGCCTGAAGTTTTCCGGTGTCCGGACAGGCATTTTCGACAAGCTGTATATGGACTTGGCCCCTACATCGCAGACTACCTGGAGCAAGTGCTTCTTGCGTGTGTTGTCCAAAATTGGTGTCCAAAGTATGAAGCATCCTCTTTTTAAATACGTATACCTGATGGGTGTGGAAAATAAAGGTGTACAGCTCATTGGGAACAACTCGATAATGATCGGCAACAAGTTCCAAGGACGCGGGATTTAACCGAAAAGTATGTGAAGAAATTCCAACTTCAGGCTCTCTGGGACAATTATGGCATAGTTGGAAACATCGTGGTTTGTATCTTCATTTTATGTACTATGATGCTATCTAACTTCCTGACCTCTGTAGCCATTTACAGAGCACTTTCCTTGTGCCGACATATACGAGCTCATTACCCCTGACCTACTTCACCAAGTTATTAAAGGGACGTTCAAGGACCACCTGGTCAACTGGGTCGTCATGTATATTGAGAAAAAGAACAGCAGGGGGAAGGCGCAGGAAATTCTGGCTGACATTGACCGTAGGTACGTTGAAAGCATTTTTAGACGCTTTCAATCTCAAGTACTAATTAGTTTGTGTCTGCGCTAGAATTGCAGCGGTACCACCATTTCCAGGAATTCGTCGCTTTCCTCAAGGCTGTGGATTCAAGCAGTGGACAGGTGATAACTCGAAAGTGCTAATGAAGGTGAAGCAACTCTCATTTTATGTGCATATTAGTTACACGTGAACTGAGTAGCATTCCAGGTCTATCTTCCTGCTATCAAGCAATATGTTCCAAACAAGATTCTACATTGTTTGCGAGCATTCCTGGAGTTTTGTTATATTGCTCGTCACGATGTCATTACTGAGCAATCGTTGGCGCAGCTCAAAGACGCTCTGAGAAGATTTCACTTCTACCGTCAAGCATTTGATGAGATTGACATGGACCCTGGCTCATTCTTTCCTCGACAACATTCTTTAACTCACTACGCAGACAACATACATCTTTTCAGTGCACTGAATGGACTGTGTTCTTTAATCACAGAAGCAAAACATATCAAAGCTGTTAAGGAACCTTGGCAAAGGATGAATCGCAACAAACTGCTCATTCAAATCCTCAACATTAACCAGCATCTCAACAAGCTCTATGCATTGCGATTGGACTTTACAAACCAGGGGATGTTAGAGGCAGCAGCCCTTCGAGCAGCGTTGGAGGCGATTGGTGTGTTCCTCTAACTTCCATTACCCTACAAATCTCGTTCTGAGAATACACCAGAGGTGATGTGTGTCGAATTAGAGAAAAATGATGATGTAGCAAACAGCCAGGTAAGCAGCTACAATAATGACGACAATCACGATGAGTACAATGATGAAAATGAAGATCAAGCTAATATTGATGAAGTTGTCATTAGCAAACTTGTGCCTTCACGAGTATCGTTGGGCAAAAGGGCGGGTGAGTCGGTTTACCTTACACTTCATCTACATTCTAACATCTACCTAGTAATGACGGACAAAATCTCCGCACTCGCTGTCAGTTATGACGACCCCGAGATCATTTCCCTCTTCGAAGATTTCCTACGTCAGGAAGGCCTTGTCAACAACAGGCTATCAGACTATGGCAATCAATGTATTGAATATAACGCATTGGTGTTTAGTTCTGTGATGTGTACATTTTTTGCACCAAGTGACCGTGGTGGGACCACAGTACAAAAGAAGGAACTCATCCAGGCAGCACGGTTATGGAGAAAACAAGCTTCTCGCTTTGACACGATACTTGTCAGAACAGGACTCGAACCTGGACCCCACGGCCTCTCGGTGGCATGGCTCTGCCTCCTCTTATCCTTCATAATCAATCGCGTTCTCCATGAGGTTGCCCTCGTTGAGTGGTACTCTTATGTGGGCGATTTACCTGATGAAGACACAGGAATGTGGGTAGTTAGGAAAGAGGTGCGGAATGATGGCTCACGTTCCAAGGACTTCATACCCATCAACACGATTGTGCGAGGCTGCCATCTACTTCCCATGTATGGAAGAGAAATAATTTCGAGCGCCATCACGCATGTGACATCCCTTGATAATTTCCAGCTATACTATGTTAACAAATTCGCAGACCAACATTGTTTCGAGTTACTTTCATAGAAAACCCATGCAGAGGACTTCAACACACTTACTTTACTGGAAGTCCACAATGAAATATTCTATTCAGCCCTGGGTTAATTGACACCTTTTGCAAACGACACCAACAAGACATGATTTAATAGTCAATACTGTCCGGCCATTTACAGGTAACAGAAGCGCGTCAATCTATATATTCCCTTGCACTTCAATTCCCTCTGATTCCAGCCGTTCCACAAATCACACGTTTTGGAAATTAGGTGCTCTTAGAAAGAGAGCACGAAGGTGAACGAGCCCAAAGTCCCGTCTTTCTTGTCCCAGGTCGATTTGTACTCTGCACTGAAGTTGATGATTCGCATTGTCTATATTAACATCAGCGCTGAGCCTACTAACTACAGTAAAACACAACTTACTATCCAAATCTCGATTACCAATAATACAGACATCACCCAAAGCAACGTGAGAGCGTGTAGGAGCAGGTATTTGATTCTTTCCATGCTTTTGGTGTGTGGGATGATGAAAGTTTTGTAGAGTTTCAGACGAGAAAATGTAAACACACCAGAGCAAACAAATATGCACACACACACACATGTAAGTACATACTCGCCCCACTGACCACAACGACAAACCCCCCCCCCCTCCCTGCACTTCCACACCCCCGCACGCACACACACAAGCACATGCCTGCCCCACCAACCATAACAACAACAACGACAACATGCACCCACCCAAGCCTGCCCCGCTGGCTACAACGACGACACACACCCACGCACACACCCACGCCTACACACCAGCCTCCCCAGCTGACCACAACGACAACACACATGCACGCATGCCCACCAGTCTGCCCCGCTGACCACAACGACGACGCCCATGCACGCTAGCAGATGAATAACAACAGTTCATCGCTTTCATAACCGTCTCTGCAATTCCCCCCCCTTCTAACATGCCTGCACCTTTTAGTCTCCATCCAGACGAGGCTGCACAAGCAGCACTGCAAGATCCAACATTACAGACAACGCGAACGGTGCGTTACTCACATCGTGCTCGTGCTGTTAATTCCCCCTCCGTCTAACATTCCCTCATGCATGCAGGTACATCCTGACCAAAAATTCATTGATAGATACACAATTTCGACGAGATGTTGATGAGATAACATACATATAACTTAGATTCTTGCTTAAAGTAAATTAATAACACTTGATTTTCCTTCGTTCACACAATTGTTCTTGA